>PVKS010002639.1:0-60711 GCA_004027875.1 Aplodontia rufa | reverse complement strand
CTTCCCTCACCGAGAATCCAGGGACTTACTGTGCACCAAGAGGCACGCATTGCTTCCCTTACCAAGAATCTGTGGACTTACTGTGTGCCAAGAGACACATCGCTTCCCTCACCGAGAATCCGGGGACTTACTGTGCAATGAGACACACTATTGTTTCCCCTACTAAGAATCCGGAACCTACTGTGTGCCAAGAGCCATTCATTCCCTTTCCAAGAAATCAGGACCTACTGTGTGCTGATATATTCATTCCCTTACCAAGAATTAAGGAACCTACTGTGTGCCAAGACACTCATTGCTTCCCTTACCAAGTTCTTGGGGACCTACTGTGAACCAAGAGACATTCACTCCCTACCAAGAATTGGGTACTACTGTGTGCTGAGACATTCATTTCCTTACTGAGAAATCAGGAACCTACTGTGTGCTGAGACATTCATTCCCTTACCAAGAAATTGAGGACCTACTGTGCACCAAGGCACTCATTATTTCCCTTACCAGGTATTTGGGGGCACCTACTGTGCTCCAAGAGACGTTCATTCCCTTGCCAAGAATTTGGGACACCTATTGTGCACCATGACATTCATTGCTTCTTTTACCAAGTATCTGGACACCTACTGTGTGTCAGATGCAAGGGACCCTGCAGTGAATGCGGGGGCTTCTCCACCCTCAGCCGTCCTTTGCTCCAGGGGGACAGACATTCAGCAAGTCTCATGGAAGGGCACTTACTGCACCCCAGCTGTGCAGGGTGCCTGGGCTCCTGGAGGACAGGGTCTCAGGACTGAGCCCAGGCCAGGATGGGAAAGCTGCCTCCGTGGGCCAGGTGCAAGTGGGAGGCTGAGCTCACCTGCAGGGATGCAGCTTCTGCAGCGGGAAACGGGTGGCAGAGAGGCTTGGAGAGCAGCCCCGGACCTTCAGTTGGCTTCCGTGGGGACACCTGGTGTTCCAGAAGCCTCGTGAGGCCCTGGTCTTGCTGGCAAATGGTTCCCTTCTTCCCTCGGGCTGCAGGTCACTCCAGGAGCATGTGACCAAGGCTAGCCAATCAGGTCACCCATCCCTGGCCTCAGTCACTGCTTCAGAGGAAGGTCTCATGACCCAGGCTCAATGACGCTCAGTCTGGGGACACCCAAAGGAGAGAACTGTTTCTGGTGGGGTTGGCACATGGCTTCCTGGGAGTAAAACCCACTCAGAAGAGAAGGAGGAGTGAGTCTTGGTGGTGCCCTAATGAGCCCCTGGATCCAGCTATGCCTGAAGCTCATCCAACTCCTGGACTTTTCAGTGTCACAAGCCAACAAATGCTTTTCATTGCTTCACTTTAAGTTGGGATTTTTATCAGTTGCAGCCAAGGGGCCTGACTCATAAATGGGCCTTTCCTCTCCCTTCATTTAATAAAACAGAAACTCCAGTACTGCAGGCAGGGAACGGGCAGAATTAATTCCACTGCTCTGTAAAGAGCTGATGAGGGGTGGAGAGTGGGCGAGCCGGGTCCTCTCCCTGCGTGCGGGGATGCCCACCCTCCTGCTGGTCCCTGGCCTCGCCTCGCTGGGCTGCGGCAGAAATCACTTAATCCTCCAGCCCCGCTCTTCTAGGTTGATGGACAGCACCGTGGCCTCCTCGCTGAGGCCGGGCCTCTTTCTGCGTTCCGCAGCTGGCAAAAGCACAGCTTCTGAGCCGGGCCGTGAGGGCTCCGTGTGTTCTGTTGTTTTTTAGGTTTCTTTATTTTTTATTTTTTTGTACCAGGGATTGAACCCAGGGTGCTCTACCACTGAGCCACACCCCCAGCCCTTTTCACTTCTTATTTTGAGACGGGGTCTCGCTAAGTTGCTCAAAGCGTTGCTAAGTTGCTGAGGCTGGCCTTGAATTTGCGATCCTCCTGCCTCAGCCTCATGAGCCGCTGGGATCACAGGCGTGGTCACCATGCTGGGCTCTTTTGGGTTTTGTTTACGACTCTTTAAAGCCGTGAGCATCATTCTTAGCTTGCAGGCTCCACAAAAGTAGGCCACAGGACAGATCTGGCCGAGGCTGTCCTCTGCCCACCCTGGGGGCCGTCACGGTCCTGGCCCCAGGCAGCGCTTTTGCTTCTCCTGTCCTCTCCCGTCTGCTCCTCTCTTTCCTCCCTCACTCCTTTCCATGGTTCTTTATTTTTCCTGAGACGAAACCCACGTTCTCCCAAGCCCAGGAAGCATCCTGGAAGCACCTGGGGTCAGCGCTCGGCTCCCGTCCCTGGCGCGGCTGCACGGAGGGATTTCTTCTTTTGTGGTTGTGCTTCCTCCCCCTGATCCTGGACGACAGCTGCAGGAAGGAGGAAGCCGGCCCGGGGGAGCTCTAGCGGGTGCCCCAGGGGCCCATGTGTCCCACACCAGGCACTGTCCCTGCATTTGTGAGAGGGTGGGAGCCAGGGCCAGCCTTGGTGTCAGTGTGGGTTCGAGCCACCGCCCTTCGGGGCCTCTTGGGGACAGTGGCTGAGACCGCTGGCTGCAGCCGCCTTTGGCCCTGTCTGGTGTTCAGGGTCCTTTTCGGTTTCTCACAGAGGAGGGGCTCAGAGGGGTCCTTGTCAAAGTGACACCGTTGCTGTGCCCGTTTCCCAGAGGAGAAACTGAGGCACGGCAGCGTGAGCGCCCAACGTGTGCGTCAGACAGCGCTGGGGGGCAGATGGGAGAGGCCACCCGGTCCTGGAGTGGCCCAGGGGCAGGGACAACAGCGGGGACCTCGGTTGAAGAGTGGGGCGCAGACAGCCCACCCCGGAGCCGCAGGTCTCCAGCTCCGAGAGCTGAGGGGTCGTCGACCCGCCCTTGGGTGCTGGGCCTGTGGCTGGCTAGCCGTGCCCAGTTTCCCCACCCCAGCTCGGGTGAAGATGAAGGAGATGACGTCGTTTACCACGCACGTCAACTAAAGGGCACAGGGAACCCTGGGTGCAGCCTCCGAGCTCCAGCCAGGCCGCTGGGGAGGTCTGGGGGCAGAGCTGGGGCAGAGGCCCCCCAGCTGCGGCACCGGGCGCGAGAGGAGCTGGGAGCAGCTCAGCCCGGCTGGCTGGGGTGCGCTGGGCCCTCCCTATGTGAGGTGGGAAACTCAGCCGTGTGCCTCAGGCAGGGGCAGAGGGAGGGAGGTCACTGCCTTGCCCCGCAGGGGCTGCAGGGACAGGGATCGCGGGCCCTGGATGGCACGGCTTGGGGAGGTCTCGTCCCTCTCCTTGGCCGCAGGGACTCTCACCAGCGAGCTGCTTCCTCACCGGAGATGACTCAGGAATCTGTTGGCGGAGGGAGGCTGCGACTGCCACCCTGGGATTACCTGGCTCAGGAGCTGCGGGGAGCTGCGGGCTGCCCAGGAAGGTCAGGCTTCTCCAGGGCTCTTTCTGAGGAAGCTGCCGCCCCGAGGGCCTGCGACTCCCGCCTCCTCCTCACCTGGATGCCGCTGAGATTTTCTCCACCCTCTTGTTCCAGTGACAGCTCCTGAGGAGGGCAGCAGGGAGGGTGTGGCTTTGACGGTTCATTCAGCAAATTGTTATTCAATCAACAAACATTTGATCAGCACCTCGCCAGGTTCCAAGTGCTGAGTTAGGTGCTTCTCAGAGAATCTCAGTTTTACACAAGGGCGGCGTGTTCTGCCAAAACAGCACAAAGCCCTCAACCTGGTTTAGCAAGGAAGGGGATGCAGTGGTCACCGTGTAACTCAATGTATGCTTTCAGGCACAGCTTGATCCAGGGGCTCAAGACAGTCACCAGGGCTTACTCAGCACCCCGCCTTCAATGGCTTAGATTGCGGTGACAGGCAAAATGACAGTCCCCAAAGACGTTCACACCCGAATCCAGGGCCCCTGGGAGTGTGTGGCTTCCCAAGCGCACGGGTCTTGGCAGACTGGATAGGGTGGCGGCACCACGGCTGGTGGAGAGGCCTGGGTGGGCGTCTGGGTCAATCACCTGGCCAGCAGCCTCCGCTTGCCTGGGGCCTTTGAGCGGGTGGAGGCCCCCTGAGGAGGGTCGTGACAGATGGAGGGAATTTGGGGCCATGTTCCCGTTCAAAGCGGGTGAGTGCGTTTGACAAAAATAGCGGTCGTCCCTGGGGAGGGAGTTCTCAGCTCCAAGACCCTGGGGACCCAGGGAGACCTAGGTTGAGTCCCACTCTCCCTCCTGAGCTGTGTGACCGTGGGCAGGAGGTGCAACCTCTCTGGCCCTCCCTCCCTCCCCTGCCAGTCGCGGCGTCCTCCCGCTGGGGCTTGGCCCTGGTGGCCTCTGGGGAGGCTGGGTGGCTCCTGTGCTCGCAGCCCGCTTTGCTTTCCCAGGCGGCCGTGGAGTCTCCATCCGACGGCGTTGAAGGCGACGTGTGAGCTTCTGGGTGCAGCTTCCTGGGCCTGCGGGTGCCCGGTGAGGCGGAGATGCGGCTGGCGACCCAGGGCGCTTCTGCTGCTGGCGTCAGCCTCCTCCTATGCCAGGGCTTTGCTGGGCTTTTTGAAAATCAGAGTAGGGTGCTGGCACTGTTGAGAAGTGGGGCTCCCTGGTGTGGGCTGTCCCAGCTCTTCTGTTAGCTGTGTGATGCTGGGCAAGTTACTTGTCCTCTCTGAGCCTTGGTTTCTTTTTTCTTGATTGAACCCAGAGGTGCCTGACCACTGAGCCCCATCCCCAGCCTTTAAAACAATTTTTTTTTAATTAACAGGGTCTCACTAAGTTGCTTAGGGCCTCACTAAGTGGCTGAGGCTGGCTTTGAGCTTATGATCCTCCTTCCTCAGCCTCCTGAACCTCTGGGATTACAGATGTGCACCATAGCGCAACCTGTGAGGCATTGCTATTCTCATTTACAGATGGGGAGACCAAGGCTCAGAGAAGTGGAGTAATCTCCCAAGAGCACACAGCTAGGAAACGGTGCTTCACCACTGACCTGACACGGCTCGGCCTCCTGTGGGTCCCTGTTGGCCTTGACACCGCTGGCCTCCATCCAAGCATTACATGGAGACCAGGGGCCTCTCCCCAACCCAGGGTCCGGACTCTGGAGAGGGAATCTGTCCCCTAAGCCCCCTTAGGGTCAGGGTGCAGGCTGGCCCTGCTCTCCTGGCCAAGTAATTGCACACACTCAGGGAGTTTGGGGAGCCTGAGCTGGACTCCAGTCTGGTGGACGCCGGCAGAGGACACGCGCTCTTTTAATCCTGTTCAGTTTTAACGCTGTGGGATGACCCAGCACAGATCAGGCCGGGTGGCTTCCTGGCTGGGGGCTTTGCGCTCTGACCCACGGTCTGACTCACGCAGCGGACGGGTCTCCTCTGAAGGGCCTGTCCCCCGAGCACACCCCTCCTCATCGAGACTCAGCGGCAGGGAGGGGAGAGCAGTGTAGACTTTGTCCAGCTTATCAGTTACGATTACCTCTGGCTGTAGGAGAAATCCCACTTAAGAGCTGATTAACTAAGAAGAAGAAGAACAAGAAAGCCGTTGCTCTTCTCTTCCTGTAGGAGCGTGGAGGTGGGCAGGCAGCTGGGGCTGCCGTTTTCCTGTTTGACCACAGTTTGTCTCATGATTACAACGTGGCTGCTGTAGCTCCAGTCATCATGTGCACATGGAGGCAGGAAGAAGGGAAAAGTGGCAACAGCATCTTCCATCTGAGTGTGGCTCCTTTTAAAAGCTTTCCAGGAGGAAACAATCCAGATGTTTTCAACAGGACACTGGACAAGTCAGCTGAGGACATCTCTGCATGGAACAGTACTCAGCGATAAGTAAGAAACACTATTTCAATTGCTTCTTGGCCTTTTGGCTAAGATCAAGTGTAGAGCAACTATTGCTACACGGCGCCGGGGCGCCGGGCTGAAGGTGTGGATTTCACGTCTGTGACATTCTAGAAAAGGCAAAGCCACAGCCAGGGACACAGGTCAGTGGTCAGTGGCGAGTAGGGCGGGGAAGGTCCACTGCAAAGGGCATTGGGCAGCAGCTGGGTGGGGACAAGGGACTGCTCTGGGTTGGGGACTGTGGAGGGGACCCTGGAACTCTGGGTCACATGGTTCCCCCACTGTGCTCTCTGGGGATTACATGTGCTGGCTGCCGGCCTGGGGAGGTGCTGGTGATGGAGGGGCCACAGCAGCCCTGATGTGCAGCACGTGCCTTACTACAGGATCCCAGCCCTCGGAGCGCCCTCTGCAGGGAGGTGAATGAGCTCTGGCTGAAGCAGCCAGGGCCACGCAGGGTGGGGCTGGGGTCTCACAAGGCTCCCAGCTGTGGCCGCTGCTCCTTCTGGTCTGGAGATCCCAGTCCTGGCGGTTGGGATGCAGCTGCCTGGCCTGTCCCTCAGCAGTGACGCCTGGGGCCAGTTCCCTCCAGCGGGTGACGGGACCTTCTTGAGAGGCTGCCCATTCCGTCAACCTGGCCAGCAGGGACCCCTGCCTGCCTCCTTTCTGGCGAGGCCTCTGGAAAGCGCAGACCGTGCTTTCTCCCAGCAGCAGCGCGCGTCCTTAAGGTGCTGAGCGAGGCCCTGGCCTCACCCTGTGCATCCTGGTGCGGGTGCGGGAGGACCCAGCTGCTGGGAGGACGACTCAGTTCCTGAGCTGGAGAGAGGAGTGGGCGTCTGGCCTGGCCCTGGCTGGTGGTGCTGCCCTGTGTGACATTTCTGTCCCTGACTCCTGGGGGCGCCTGCGGTTTGGAGGCACTGGGAGGGGCCTGGGCAAAAAGAGTCAAAACTTGGGCCCTGCTTGGAGCCCAGCGGTGTTCCCCGGCTTTTAAAATTTCTTTAAACGCTTAAAACGTTGCAGCTTACCACAACGCAGGCACCAGAGGAGTCACCATTTTAACCGTTTTCAAGCGTCCGGTTCGGTGGCCTTGGGTGCAGTCACAGGGTCGCGCACTGCCCAGCCTCCCCAGCCTCCCCGCCCAGCCTCCCCAGCCTCCCCACCCAGCCAGGCAGGGGCTGAGGCCCATGTCTGGAGGGAGCGGGGCCAGGGTGGGGCCTGAGGGCTCCCTGGGACCAGGACCCCCTTCTCTGGGCAGAGCCAGGCTGGGAGGGCAGGAAGCCCCTCACCGGGCTAGGGGAGCGGGAGGAAGCTGCGCGAGGTCTGGCTCCTGGGCCTGGGGCAGCGGTTACCTCCCACCCTCTGTCTCTGCCAGGGCCCCACTGCCAAGTCCAGCCCAGGCGGAAGGCAGGGGCAGCTGCTGCCCTGGGAGCTTTGGGGACGGAGTGCAGTGGGGGACGGAGGGGACCTGAGGGCACTGGGGCGGATCTGGGCCATCTGGCCCTCTGCTCGCGCCCCACGCCAGGGCCACGAGGGGCCTGGACCAGTCAGCTTTCTGCTCTCCTCTGGCTCCTGTTGATGGTCGAGGCTCAGACAAGCCCGAGCCTGGAGCCTTTGCCAGGGGCGTGGAGGGGGCATCTCTCCGCTCAGATCTGCAGGACCGGGTCTAGAGCTCCTGGCGGCCATGGCCACCAGTGATGTCCCCGCAGGAAGAAGACAGGCCAAGGAGGGAGAGCGGCCTTATGCATTATTCAAGCCCCTGGATCCAGCGGTGCCTGAAGTCACGCAGGGCCTGGAATTCTGGTTCGTTTGCCAGTCCGTCTCCCTTTCTGCTTACGCAGACTCGGCGCTCTCTGCCTGGCAGGAGAAACCCCTCACGTCACCAGATTTCTTCTCTTGTATTCGTTGGAGGCCTTGGTTGTGCCGTTCTCAGGGATTTTTTTTTAAAGTCCAGCAAGAACGCTGAGCCAGCGGCAGATGTGCAGAGCTCGAGCTGTCTCCTGCCTGCCCTCTGAGGTCGGCATCCTCCTCGCACCTGCATCGGGTGGGGATGGAGCGGGCTGCATGCCGGCCGCCTTGCCAAGCTGGGCGTTCCCAGAGACACTGATGCCCCCAGGCATCCGAAGTCCCCTCACCTCTCCTTGCCTAGTATCAAACAAATTGCTTAAGCCCGAAAAGCTCATGTCCCGCATCTGCGAAACGGGACTCTGACAGCCTTGCCACTCAGTGTCCCCACCACGGTCCCACGAGCAGCCACTGTCCCAGGGGAGCAGGGTGCACGTGAGGCCCAGCACGAACCAGGGCTCAGTCCGTACGAGCCGCTGTGGGTCAGGGACTCTCCAGACTGAGCCCCGGGCCAGCTCCGGGCTTGAGGGAAGCAGTTCGCTAAAACGAGTCCACACTGGGAGTTCCGAAGGGAAAGCAGAGGGCAGGAATTTTACCCGGGGGACATTTTCAGCAGAAAAGCATCACCTCCGCCCTCGAGGCAATCCTTGCCTTGTTCCAGAAACTTCTTAACCGGCCCCTTGAGAGCCCCGAGCTTGTTCAGAGCCCTGCCTGGTTGGAGGGGTCACAGGGGCAGGCTCTGGTGTTCCCCAGCTGGGTCTGAACCTCGGCTGGCCGTCCGGGCAGGATGATCCCGGGAGGAGCCTCCGTGACGTCCCCCGAGTGGGGACGTTTCACCTGCTCCGCAGCTTCCTGGCGCGGGCCAGAGCACATCGAGTGGCTCCTCCTGCCCCCCAGGACCTATCCGTGCCTGGGCTCATCGGTGCCTTTTTGTTTGAAAGAGGGAGGGACAGTGAGAGAGGGAGAGAATCAATTTTGTTTAGTTTTTCACGCGCCCTTTGTTGCTCAGACACTTCATCGCGTGCGTGGTGCTGGGGTTCGTGCGTGCCGGGCGAGCGCCGTAACCGCCGAGCCACCGCTCCAGCCCCTGTCAGCGCCTTCCACGTGCCGATGTTCTGTCAGAATGTGCAGCTTTCCCGAGGCCTCTTTTCCCATCCCTGATGACCCCACTGCAGGCCATCCTGGGTTAGTGACAGTGACCGTGAAGCCATGTCAGCCTCCCAGCTGCAGCTGGAGGGGAACTGCTGCCTCTCATGTCTGGAAAGATCCCGGGCGCGTGGTCAGCAGGAGCCGACAGGTTCAGGAGCAGAGCGAGTCAAAACCCTCGGAAACCCAAGTCCAGCCACCTTCAGATCCCCGGGAGGGAGCTGCTGGGGTCAGTAGCCGAGGACCCCGAGGAGCTGCACAGACCTTTAAAATCCTTCCAGATGGCATCAGCCCGGGACCGCCACGCTCCCCGCAGGGACAGGTGACTGCAGCGCAGGGCCTGGGTCTCCCCTGGGGCTCTCAGGGGAGGGGTTTGCTTCCTGATGCTGGGGACCATTGGCAGGACTCAGGGCAGGGTTTCCGACTATTATGGGCTGCTATGTCCCCTCCAAAATTCCTGTGTTGAAGCTGGAACCCAGGACCCCAGAACGGGACTGTGTGGAGACAGGGTCTTTGAAGAGGTGGCAGAGTGAGGACACAGGGGGACTCAGAGGCAGCCAGCCGTGCGTCATTGTGACCTTGGACTTCAGCCTCCAGAACCGCGTGAGAACAGATGGCTGCCCAGGGACCAGGGACCGCTGTGGACTGGCTGTCCCTCCCCGGCCACCTGGGCCTCCCAACATGGCCCCTGGAGGAGTCCCAGCAGGACAGCGTGGCAGCAGGCAGCACGAGTGACGTTCCTCCACTCACGGGTGCAGGTTCGGGAGGGGGCTGCAGCCACGTCCTCCCACTCCGCGTCCAGACCCCCTTGTTCAGGTCGGAATAAAAGCTGACACTGAGGTGCCGCTGTGTGCCCGGGCTCCACGTGTCCTCACTCCGGTCTCGCATCAGCCAGGAGAGGTCAGACTTTGCTGCAGTAACAGAGGGCCCAGGTTCGTGGGCCCTTTTCCACTGTGGGTCACGGACGGCGCTTGCTTGGTACGCAGGGCAGTTGCCACCAAGAGGGATGCGAGGGGAGGGGATCGTGGCGAATCGCACACAGGCTCTTAGAATGACACATGTGCCACTGCGACTGTCATCCCAGTAACTGGGGAGGCTGAGGCAGGAGGATTGCAAGTTCAAAGCCAGCCTCTGCAACTTAGTGAGACCTTGTTTTAAAATAAAGTCTAAAAAGGGCTGGGGACATGGCTCAGAGGTAAAGCGCTCCTGGGCTCAATCCCAGGTACCAAAAAAAAAATAAGAATAATAAGTTCCTTATGCCATGTGGTGATGTGGAGAACTCAGTCACCCCTCAGCAGCCCAGCGATGGAGTGGGCACAGGGACCTCCTGCATTTTCAGATGACAAAACCGAGGCCCAGAGAGGTTAGGAGCCTTGCTCGGGGACCCACAGCTTTAGGCGGCTGAGCTCAACTTTGAGCTCCTCCTTGCCAGGCCTGTTTTGTGGTCCCTTCTGGGCCAGCACAGGCTGTCAGCTGGAGCGAGGGGCTAAGGCCCCCCCTGGTTCCCTCTGCAGCTCCCGCTGAGATCACTGTGAGCTCCTGTTACCTTGGAATAATTTACGACACATCCACTGCGCCCGCAGCGTGAGCTCATCCGCGTCCTCCGTTGTCTGAGCCTCCTACCGGGAGACGTCCTCCAGGCTGGGGATCAGCGCTGTGATTTATGGTGCCAGCTTCCCGGCGGATTGAGGCCGACCCAGTTGGAGGCTTGCGGCGCACAGGGAAGGATGCAATTGGCTGGCTCTGTCCCCAGAGGATGAGCGGAGGGGCTCGTGCTCCAAGCAGACTGTGTGCTCCATTTTTTGCCGCTGTGCCCTCTGAGGAGGCCTGGCTGGGGACCGATGGCTCAAGGGCACATGGAACTCGCAGCCCTCTCCTCTGCAGCCCCCCTCTGTGACTCAGGGCACCTCTTCCCGCGGCCGGGCTGAGAGCCCCTGGTCCAGCGGCTTCCACCTCCACCACCTCGCCTGGCTCCAGGTGCCACTTGCCTGGAAGGTGCAGCCCCCCTGAGTGTGTTCCTCACACGGCCAGAACCAGTCAGAGCAGGCTGCTGCTCTGCTCCAGAGCCTCCCATGGAGCCCGCCTCCCTTGGGACAAAGCCAGGCAGCCCCCTCCCCACCAGTGACCCTGCCTGTCACTCAGCACCAGCCACGTGGGCTTCTGTGCGGTTCCTCAAAGTGGCCAGGCACAGCCGCCCTGGCTGCCCCCGCCTGCAGGCTCTGACCCTCACCTCTGGCAGGTGCAATGGTCCTTTCTTAGGCTCCTCTGCCTTGCCCCTTGCAGCCCCACTGCGCTCTGTGCTTGGCACCCACCAGGAAGTCCCGTGTCTGCACCTGCTGCTCAGACACCAGAGCCTGGAGGACAGAGCCTCATCTGTGCTGCTCAGGACCAGCCCCAGCGCCTGGGGCCGGCCTCACAAGTCTGTCTCACTAAAGGTCTACAGAGCGTGAGCATTTTTGTGCCGGGGGGCACAGACGAAAGCAAGACTGCTGCTGAGGCCAGCCTTGGAGGCAGGAGAAGGCCCCCAGCGTCACGGCCCCGTGTGACCAGGGCTGGAACTGCAGACCTGGAGAGAGACTGGCAGCAATGTTCAGATGTAGGCTCAAATCCTGCTCCCAGCCAGTGGCAGATGCTGTGTGACGCCGGGCCAGTCGCCCAACCTCTCTGAGCCTCATTTTCTCACCTGAGGAGTGAGATGGACAGAATGGGTCTTTGTGCCACAATGGAAGAGGCTGATCGATCGCCATTTTGACACCTTGTAGACACGCACGGGGGAAGGAGAGGGGAAGCGCAGCCACCCGTGTTTCCAGGAGCCGAAATCCTGCATGTCCTGGGCTTTGGACGCACAAACCTCAAAGAGCCGCTTTGGGTCTCGGTGGACTTGTTAATGACATATGAGGCTCTGTCCATGTCTGACGGCCACCCCTGACTTTAAATCTGATGTTACCTTTTCTGTTTTGGAGGGAGCACACTCTCTGTTAAAGTCTCCGTCACTGTCACAGTCCCTGAGAGCTGGGCGGGCAGCTGCGGGGGACTGCGGCTGACGCTGAGCGCGTGGGGCCTCTGCAGCACACCCCAGCCTCCCAGGCAACTGGCGCCCCCACCTGGCCTCTCTGTGCCTCATCAGCCTCCCTGCCTCCACAGCAGGCCTCCCACTAAGGGCCCAGAATGCTCTGCTTCCCTCTCTACCAGAGCCACCCTGCACCACCCTTTTACTCCAGCAGGGTGGCCTGGGAGGCTCCCTCAGCCAGGCCTGGGTGGCTTCTCCACTGCAAGTGCCTCAAAAAAGGGGAGATCAATTTAAAATGTGAAGAGAAAGCGGGGAGGGCAGGAGACCCTAGCGGGCCACGGGTGCGGCTTAAGGGTGTTAAGCTGAGTGAAGGACGAAGGGGACAAGGGACAGGGAGGAGGACGATTGGTGCCCGTGGGGGGGCGGGGGGCAGGCGGTTATCGCTCAGTGGGGATGGAGCTGCTGTTCAGGGTGATGGAAACCTTTTGGAACCAGCCGGTGGGGACAGT
Source organism: Aplodontia rufa (assembly GCA_004027875.1). NCBI lineage: Eukaryota > Metazoa > Chordata > Mammalia > Rodentia > Aplodontiidae > Aplodontia > Aplodontia rufa. Next base: position 48,506 of record PVKS010002639.1, on the reverse strand, counting down.
TGTGCCAGGCCGTGGTTGTCCCTAACGCCACAGACCTGTAGGCTCCAGGACGGCCAAGGTTGTCACCTTCATAAGGTGGGTATTTTACCACAGTAAGAAACGGACAAGTCCAGCCGCCCGGCCTCCGGTGGAACGTGGGGGGAGAGAACGAGAGGGGACGGGAAGAAGCAAGCAGGAAGGAAAGAGACCTTCGCTGATGTCGTAGGCCCCAGGATCAGCACAGGATCCTGTGCCCCCAGGCCCGCCCGCCGGGCCCCTCACTCCCAAATTCCCCAGAAATCTAGACTCTCATGTTACATAAGTTCGTCTGCAAAATCCGCCGTGCTGGAGTGCTCCCGCGCCGCCAGCTGCTTGCACAACGCGCGTTAGATCAGATAGCAGAGGGAGGTAAATTTCAGGAAACCTTTAATGCGGGCACATTCCAAACACGGCCTGTGAATCAGATCGAGGGGTCAACTATCAACAGCCTAAAGGTCCCTCAAGAAGACCAAACGTCTGAGATCACTGGGCTGATGCCACTCCTGCGTCCATCCCCAGCCGCTCCCCACCAGGTTTCCTTTAGAAGAAGAGCCCAAGGTCCCAAGGACTCCACCTTCCACTTTCCCACAAGCCCTTCCTCTTTGTGATCCTGACTCATCCTGGAGGGGCCTCCTCAGATGGCGTTCAGGGAGCAAAGACCTCTGGGGACAGCCTGTGGCTCCCCTCCGTCCCCTGCTCTGCAGCCAGTCCCTCCTGTGGCCGGGCTCTGTGCCGGGAGGGCGGGCTCTTCATGCAATGGGGAACCTGCTAAGATGTGAGACCTGAGCAGGAACCCGTGGGTGGCCTTGCAAGAGGGCAAAGCCACCTGTCCAGAGCCTGGGTGCTGAACAACAGGGCTGGTTACGCAAAGCTGAGGGACACAGATGTGACACCCAGGTTTGTCCTGCCATTTGCGCGGGCTGGCTCTCCAGCAGTTGTGTAACATCCAGCTTGGGGGCTGGTGGCCAGGGACCTCTGGGAGCTGCACTGCAGGCCTGGCTCACCACACATGAACTCGGCTTGCTAACTCCACAGATCACAGCGGCTGGGGATGCCCCCTCACAGAGCCACCTGCCTGGAAGCCACCAGGCCTCTCGATTCTTGGTGGCTCAAGGGAGCACAGGGTCTCAGGAACTCCAGTGTTAGCCTCTGCCCTCCCTGCAGAAGTGACCAACGTGAGAGACGGGTCCCCAGACAGCGCTAATCGTGTTCCTTCCAAAGGGCTAGTGACAGGGGCGCTGCATTGACGTCACCGAGGCTTTGTGCCTGCCGGGGTGAGGGGGTCCTGGTAAACAGGGGGAGCTGAGCAGAGAGGGCAGTGCAGGGCTTGGGCCTGGCTTTCTCGGCAGACTGCAGCCAGTCCTCTAGGACCCAAGGGACCAGGGCTGCTGCCGCGGTGGCTGTGCTTTGGGTGACCTGTCGCAGTTGGATGGGTGTGTGACGGGCCAGAAGGTCTCCTGCACCTGTGGAGAGCTGGGGCCAGGATGGGTGGGGCACCTGCTGCGTGAGCCCACCGGGCGCCTGGCGCGTGGCAGGGCAGCAAACACGAGGCTCCGCCCACCTCTCCTGGACAGCCGCCGGTGCGCAGGTTCAGTCTCCACCCCCTGAGGACCCTGCTGCTCCCAGAGCACAGGGGAGCAGCATAGCCCCCGGGGTCTCATCCAGCTAAGCCGAATCCGGGGTGGGAAAGCGACCTCCATCTCCACCATGGGGGGAGCTGAGATGTGGAATAGGGCTGGAGGGACCCAAGGCCACCCCTGGACTAGGGTGTGTGTCCTGCTGTGCCAGTCCCCTGGCTTCCAGAGCTGGTGGCTGTCAGAGCCTGGCGGGGGCCACTTGGGATGCATCCCACAGTCACCACCCTGTGCTGAGGGACCAGGGCCCCACAGGTCAGGGAGGGGACAGGAGACTGCCCCACACACATGATGCTTGGCACTGCCCAGCATCTCAGCAACAGGTGCCCGGAACTCGCGACCCAGCCCGGGGTGAGGGAGCCTCCCAAGGAGGCAGGGCCCGCCGAGCCGGAGTTCCAGGGCCACGTGGGGAATTCTCTGGGAAGCAAAGCATTCTGGGCCGCCAGCTCTGCAGGTGCAAAGGCCGCGCAGGAGGAGACCTGGATGGACGCAGGGAGGCTGGCATCGCCCCTGGAGTTACAGATGAAATGCATGTGAGTCCCCAAATCTGTATGTTGAGATCCTAACCTTTCCCAGGACAGCGTGTTACGCACCCGGGGGACCCACCAGGACAGCATGGCCCCAGCGTTGTTCCGCGTCTGTCCTCTAGGCCATCAGGAAGCGGGGACGCTCTGGGTGCTCTCGGCAGGAGCTGTTTGCATGGTTTTAGGACAGCAGGGAGTGAGAGCCAGGACAGCCCAGCGAGGGACAATGGGGCTGGCCCCGGCTGTTGAGGGTCACACGGGCTGGGGGGGGCACTCTGCTGGTCAGTGCCGAGGGCATTGGTGCTAACTAGAGGACCCTGGTGACAGGCAGCAGTGGCTTAAACCCCTGTGCAGGAGGCCGTGTGGCCTGGAACCCAGGTCTCCTGGGCCTGGATAGAGCCGCGTCCCTAGTGGGTCGTTAGTGTCCCCATGGGGTGGGGCGTGGGGTAATTCCAGCTGCCACAAGGTTCACCTTCATCCTGTTAAGTGGACCGGTCACTTGCTTATTGTAACATGCGCTAGAGAAAAACGAAACAGCGCCACACCTCGGACCACATTGGTGGGGAGCCCTCTAAAGGCCCGTGTGCCCCAGAGCCCCAGGGCATAGGGGAATAGTGTGGGATCTTCTCCAAGTAACAGGAACAGGTGCTGATCGTTAAACAGAAGGGACAGGAGGAAGGCAGAACCTCCCTCAGGCTGCCTCTACAGCCTGGCTCTACTGCTCCCGGGCTGTGCTGCCTCACACCAGTCACTCACCCTCTCTGTGCCTCGATTTCCCCATCTATGAAATGGGGATGGCAGCCCCTACCTTGTGAGTCTCCTTTGTCTCTTCTGTAACAAAGCACCCCAGAGTGGGAGGCTTAAATCAGGACTTTTCCACCCCCAGCCTGGAGGTGGAGGTCTGAAATCCAGGTGGGGGTGCCGGCTCCTGCTGGGGATGCTGAGGCAGGGGGGCGCAGGCCTCCCTGGGCGTCCCCTGGCAGGCGCGAGTCTCCACTCCCTGCAGGTCTCGGTCAACATCGCCCTCTTATCAGGACCCGGGTCACTGATCGAGGGCCACCCTCGTCCCTTGTCGGAACGTGCCCAGGCAAGGCCACGTTCACAGGCACCAGGCAGACATGACAAACTCGGGGCCACTTAGGCACCTCGCCAGGGGCTGCAGGGGCTGCAGGGCACCTGCTGCCACTGTCACCTGCTCCCAGGTGGAGCAGGCGTCCCACTCTGCTGGAGCCGCTGTGTAAGCTCTGCTCTCCAGCTAAATGGAGGGATACTGGGGCTTGGGGCTCCCCCTGCTCCAGGCGCAGCAAGGCCCAGGAGAGGAGGCTCTTTCCAGAGGTGTGACACGAGGCAGTCTGTCCTCTCTGCACCCCTCTCCACCTTCACAAGCGCTATCAGGGAACAGAGAGGGGCAGAGGCTGGGCCCACGTCACCCAGCAAGTTAGTAAGCCCAAAGCCCTGGGCGCTGGCAGGTGAGGGGTACGCTGGGCCAAAGGGACCTCGACAGGGGAACCGGAGGCCCCCGTCACCGGATGGCACCCATGCTGAGACACAGACCCAGCCACCTTCCATGGTGATTTCCAAGCACCGATAGTCAGGCAATCTGCAGCAGCCCTGCTCATGCATGGTACGTGTCGCACACTGCACAAAGGCACCGCTGGAGAGGAGCCCGGGTCCTCCCAGGCCGCCTTCACTCAGCTGCTGTCCCCGTGGGAAGCGTGGATTGGTGAGGGTGCTGGGTCAGTGTGTGAACTACTAGAGCAGACGCCAAGGTGAGATTAGCCAGGCAGGTGAGGTGCCGCATCCCCAGCTTGCAGGGACTCGCATGGGACCTGTTCTGGGGCACGACTGAGCCAGGGGGGAAGGAGAAGCTCCCTGGCTGGGGAGCAAGGCCCCAGCTGGCCCTGTGACCAGAGTGGTCCCTCCCTGTCTGGGCTTGGTCTCCAGGGTCCTCTGAGCCCAGGGCCCACACAGGACCCCAGCTCCAGTGTGGGGAACCCTGCTGCCAGGCCGCCCCCAGCACATACCAGCAGTCGAGTGTGGATCATCAGGGTGGCGCCTGACCCCAGGCCCCCAGTCAGTTGGACGGACCTGACTCACCGAGGATGAACACCTGCAGCCTCCGGTGCCTCAGGCAGGAAGACTGCTGAGAGGTTCACAGAGAAGAACGTGCACCTTGAGACAGAAAAAAGCCACCTGCCATTGACCCTGAGCGCTGGGACCTGGCTGGACGTGATGTCGATGCCCTGGGGTTTCTGGGTGCTAAGGTCGTGAGTGCTCGACTTCTGCCAGCTGGAACGGGGCTTTGTCATACCTGAGTTTCCCCAGGTCCCCTCCCTCTCCAGCCCTGCCCCGCACCCCGGAATTAACCCCTTGCACACAGGTGGCAAGGGAGGTGGGGCCGGCCTCGCTAGCTCTCCTCCCGCTCCCTCCCTTCCCTGCCTGCTCCGCATTGGACGATACGTCCTAATGTATATTTAACAGTGGTTCAAATCGAATTAATTTAGATTGGTTAATAAACTGTAACATCCGTTTCTAAATCAAGCTACATTTTCCTCTTGAGCAACTAAATTCATGCCTGTTGGTTTAATTTGTTGCTATTGTAATCCTTTAATGCTGATGAAATTATGGAAAGGTTTCTAGTGAAATTATCTAGATTTGATTAGGGTTGAACATATTAATATCATTCTCTCCTGGTTGTCTTCCGAGGGAGATGAGGATGGGCGGTTCACGGGCAGGGAGGGCCCCGGTGCCGTCTCAGAGCCCAGGCTTCTTCTGTCCCTCTTTAGAGACGCCCTTCCAGGGATGTGCATTTACCAAGCGCTGACTGCATGCACAGCCCTGATGTGAACATTCTCAGTGCAGAGAGGAGGAGACGGACGTTCTGAGTTCCCATGGGGCAGCTGCTGCGGGGGGAGCAAGGGAATCCGTGCCAGGTGCAAGGAGGTGGGAGCAGGCCAACCTTGAACTTGCCTCTGAAGAAGTTCCTGCCCAGGGAACTCGCTCTCCAGCCGCCTCAGTGATGCTGGAGCAGAGAGCAGAGCGGGGCAGGGGTCTCTGGAGGCCTCCACCTGCTCCCCCGCCCCTCCCCCACCCCTGCCAGCTCCGTTTGTTCTGGAATGTGCCAGGCCGCTCCAAGCAGCACATAATCACAGAGGAATGTCAAGTGAGTTTCCAGAGTCCCTCCTTCAGGAAAGAGTGGGCTGGGGCCAGGCGGGAGCTGAGCCCAGGGCGGCTCCAAGAGCAAGGTCCTCCACGCCAGCCAGTTCACGGGGACCCGATGGGCCCTTGTGGTGTTCTGGTTGGTGACTCCTGCGTGTGGCAGCTGCCCTGGCTCTGCAGTATCCAAGCCACACTGGACCTTCCAGATCTGCAGAGGATGGAGCCTGTCCTTCCCAGCCCCGGGCTCTCACAGGAGCCTCCCCCTCGGAGTCCTCCCCATCCTCACCAGCTCTGCACACTGCCCTGCCATGATATCAACCTCAAGTGTGGATTCAGGAGTGTGGAGTGATTTCCTCGGGTCCAGCTGTCCCCAGGCCACATGTTCAAGGAGAGCAGGAGCTGCCTGTCCAACCCAGAGGTTGCCCACTGGTGGCCCACACATGTGTTCAGCTGCTATTGAACAGGGTCTTGTTCGTCTTAAAACACGGAATTATTGGGGCTGGAGTGGTCATGCAACAGTATTGCCCCTGCCTGGTGCGCTGCAAGGATGCGGGTTCGAACCCCAGCACCCCGTACATACACAATGAAGTGTTGGAGCAATGAAGGCCACATGAAAAACTAAATAAAATTGATTCTCTTTCTCTCTCTCTCCCATTGTCCCTCTCTCTTTAAAAAAAAAAAAATGGCATTATGCCAGGTGCGGCAGCACTCGCCTGCAATCCCAGCAACTTGGGAGGCTGAAGCAAGAGGATCGTAAGGTCCAGAACAGCCTCAATAACTTAGGCCGTAAGCAACTTAGCAAGACCCTGTCTCAAAATAAAAAGTAAAAAGGGCTGGGGATGTGGCTCAGTGGTTAAGCGCTCCTGGGTTCAATCCCTGGTACCAAAAAAAGAAAAAAAAGGACGATCTGAGTTAGGAGATTTCACATTTAAAACTCTGGGTTTGTGTACAAATCGGATTGGCTAGCCTCGCTCCCTTCCGACCCCAGCTGGACGGACCTGGCTGGACCCAGCTTCGGATGGTGCACCCTGCTCACCCCGCCCTCTGCACCAGCCCTGGCAGGTTCTCTGGGGGAGGTGCAGGTCTGGCCTCTGCGGGAGTCAGAGCCTTCAGACCTCCTCCAGCTTTCCTCTGTGCCCCTGACAGTGCCCGGCGACCTTGCAAGACTTATCTCCCTGTTGTCCAGATGCACAAGCTGAGGCTCCGGGAGTGGAGCTCACTTCCAAGGACACTCAGCCCAAGTGGTAGAGCCACCATTGGAGCCACTGGACCTGGGCTCCCTTCCCGGCCCAGCGCTGGTGCCAGCCAGGGCAAGAGTGCTTCCCTCCTCGTCCTTCCCAGAGCCCGGCCAGCTCCATTTCAAGCAGGGGCCACGGTGGTGCCTATCTAGGGCAGAGGCTGAGGGAGAGCTGAGGCCCAGCTGCTCTCACGGCCAGGCGGGAACGCTGCCCTGGTCCTGGTGGACTCCAGAGGTCTTGAGAGAAAGAAGCTGGAGGCCAGGTGGGAGGGAAACGGCAGCCATCAGTGAGGTTCACACGCTTGGAAGTCTGCAATCCCATGAGCTGCGATCAGAGCGTCTGCTGGCCGCCAACCTGCAGAGGTCAGCTTGCCCCTGGAAGGAGCCACCTGCTCACTGTTCTCAGGGCAGGTGGTCAGGGCCTGGGGGACCTGTCAGCGCTGGTGCCGGGAAGTTTAGGAAGTCACCTCTGACACCCAGAGCCTGCCACCTCCCCTTCGCACACTGTCTAGGTCACCGACTTACTGTGCACACAGAGCCGTGTGTGGCTTCCAAAAGTGAATCAGAAATGACTCCTGGAATCTAGGTAGGATAAGCTCTTCCACCTCCTGGAACAGCAGCTCCCAGTGTCATCTTCTGGCACACAATAGGTGCTCAGCCAACGTTTGTTGAATGACTCATTGATAGTAGTACGAACATCTCCCCAGGCAGTTGCTAACAGGCATTGCGCTGAGCTCCTGCTATTACCCAGCCTTGGGGAGCAGGTGTGGGAGCTCGAGAGGTAGAGGAGTTAGCCAGTGCTCGCCCAGCCGTGCAGGGTGGGCCAGGAGCACAACCAAGGCCTCTTCTGGCACAGTCAAGGAACAAACTCTTGAGTTGTCCGACGTGGTGAGTTTTGGCCGTGTGGTTGGCAAGCAGGTGGGGGGGGTGGGCGCCTGTTATAAGACAGTCCAGCTGGTCAAGGCCACCAGGGTGCCCGGCTCCTTGTGAGGACGCTCCTACCTGCTTTGGGTAAAAGCTTCGCTCTGCAACTTGGGCAGCCAGAGGTGCTTCACCTGGACAGGTGCTCCCACGTTGACCAGGGGTAATTACTGTATCAAGCAAAATACTGAAACAGAGCTTCAAGGAACCCCACAAAAGGAAACGAGTTTGAGGGGCTCCCCAGTTCCTCCCTCAGCTGGAAGGCTCTGCTCTGCTCTCCGAGGAAAGCGCCAAGGATTCCTGTAACCCTGGGCGCACTCCCAGGATCCAGCCGGGCTGTGTTCCCGTGCGGTGGATGAGATCAGGAGAAAATGGTTTTGAGCAAGCGTTGACTTTGGCTTCAGAAATTCAAGCTGGTGCTCTTGGGCTGTCTCACCCAGAGAACAGATCCGCAACCAGGGACTCCCAGGGACGCTCAGGCAGAGTGAATGCCATGTGCAGGCAGAGCTCGGCCCAAGGGTGGGCTTTCTGCCTGGCTGCTAGACGCTGGTCCCCAGGTGCCCCAGAGCCTCAGCCATCACTGAAAATACGAGCTAAGAATGGCACAGGGGTAAGCCCTTGCCTGGGAGCCCCTCAGTGTGCCGACTTCTCCTGGTCTGTCCTGCACAGGGCTACTGACCCATGGAAGGGGGGCCAAGCTGCTTTCCAAAACACAGCCGCATCGCCCAGTGTCCCCTGGACTCCTGGTGTGGACTTTAGCAGGTGGAAAGGTCCTTGCCCCCTTGGCTTGTTCTCACTCTGCCTTGGGAAGATGCTAGCGTCTGATGAAAAACAAATTCCCAAAGCCCAAACTCAGGGTGCAGGGAGAGCAGGTAGGAAGCCTGCGTGGCCATTTGTTACAGTAGCCGCAGGAAACTGACAACTCCCCAGCGTGGCTGCCTGCAGGAACTGATTGGGTCTGCCCAGTGCAGCAAAGGACAAACAAAATAGTGGTTTCTCGTGGAACAAAGGTTTACAGGCACATTTTACTCTGAGAATATGTGGACAATGATGGGGGCAGGAGGCATTAGGGCTGGTTGTGGCTCCGTTGTGGGGAGGAGGCCCGCTGGGGCGAGGCTCAGTGGTGGGTGTGGCTCAGTATTGTGGGCGTGGCTCAGTTGGGGCCTACCTGGCCCATGGGGGCACTGGTGGGCGTGGCTGGGTAGTGAAGATGTGGCTCAGTTGGAGCATCACTCAGCGGTGTGGGCGTGGTTCAGTTGGGAGGCGTGGCTCGGTGGTGTGGGCGTGGTTCAGTTGGGGCGTGGCTCGGTGGTGGGGCGTGGCTCCATGGTGGGACTTTTGCTCAGAGCACGTGGAAGGCCCAAGGTTCCACTCGCAGCACCACAACAAACCCAAACATGACTTCGGGCGTGGAGGGTAGATCTGAGTACATTTGGTTCATGGGCATTCGTTAAGCACCTACTGTGCACCTGGCCCAGAGATGGGTGCCAGGCTCACATGGTGCAGAGCCCTATCTCAGGGAACTCCTGGGCACTGTGTGGCTGCGGGCAGCATCCTGAGCTCAGTTATGTCATCTGAAACCCGGGAATAAGAGTTCTGACCTCACGGTGGTAAATGGAGCCACGTGGTGTGCTGGGAACGGAGCTGCAGTCAGCCACCTGCTTGGTGGGGACCAGTTGTGTTAGTGGCAGGAAGACCAAGTCGTGGGAAGCGGTGGGGTGAGGGAGGGTGAGAGGGAAGCTGAGGCCCCCGCTGAGGAGTAGCAAGCAGGAAGGGCAGGTCAGGGTTAGGCAGAGGGCAGCCACTGGGGACTTCAGCCCGCAGACGCTGAAAGATGAGACCTGGAAACCGAGGTCTCCAGGTGCCCGCAGTTCTGCTCCCGGGAAAGACGGGAAAGACGGGAGGGAAGCTGGAAACGGCCACACAAGGAGTTTGCGGTGTTCAGAGCAGCTGTGCTTAGTGCCACCCAGCAGCAATGGGCAGAGTGTCCCCAGCATATGAGTAGAGACAGATGCCATCTGTCCAGGCCTCGAGTGGTCGGCTGCACGGGCAGGGAGGAAGTCTTACCCGGGCCCAGCAGCAGCAGCGAGCCCTGAGAACGTGCTGAGGGGCAGCCGCAGACCCTATAGGCCTGGGGCAGTCGTGTGGGGCTGTGTGGCTGAGGGTGGGCAGCTGTGGCGTTTCCTGTCGGGGTGATGGGAGTACTCTGAAGTCGATTGTGGTGGTAGCTGCTAAGTGTGAATATGCTAGAAGCCGTTGAATCGTACATTTTAAATGAGTGAATCATGTGGTGAGGGAGAGGGAGAGGGAGGAAATAAAGGAACCTGTGGCCAGGCTGAGGAGGAGGAGAAAGAATGGCTCTGCTAAGCAAGACTGGCTCGGCAGCAGGGTGCTTGCCTAATGTGTAAGGTGCTGGGTTCCATCCCCTGCACCACAAAACCACAACAAGAAAGACTGTTTTAATTCCTGATAACAACAGTCCAGCTCAAGCTGGTTCGGGGTTGCAGTGGGAAGAAGGGTGGGACTTACTGGCTCGTGAAACTGAATAGTCCAGGGACACCAGCTTCAGGTACTGCTTGATCCAGTTGTTTTTACTGTTTCAACAAAAATCCTGGGCCTGATCGTTTGAGCCACATGTCCACTCAGGAGCTAATTACAAGTACCTGGGGTAAAGAAATGTCCCAATTGGCCCGGCTTGGGTCATGTGCCCTCCCCAGAGGTGGGGGGGTGGCATTAATGGCATGGAGGAGGGACAGTTCCCCACAGGGATATCAACAAGGAGGAATGACTGTTGGCAGGCACAGAGGACAGCTGTCCACTACAGCCTTGAGGGGACAAGAGAGGGCAAAGGCCAGGAAGGGGCCATGCCCAGGGTGGGTGGTTCAGTTGCAGCTGGGGATAGACAAGGAAAGGAGGGAAGGGGCTTTTCCCAGAAGGCAGGGAGCCTGCAGCCAGCCCGGAGAACGGGACCAGCCACGGGCCATGGAGGGTTCCAGAGAGGTCTGCACGTAGAGGAGACAGGCTGGGGAGCTGGGGGCCGCCTGGGAGCCTACCACAGCTCTGTCCTCGGACAGCAGTCTCCCTGGGTGCCCCGCCCAGCCTGCTGTCCTGAACTTCCCCAAGCACCCCTAACCCAGTGGGAGCGATGAGGGACTCCAGGGCCCATGTCAGGGAGCTGGCGAGCCGCACTGCCCCCGAAGACCCCGGAGAGGCCCCGTCTCCACCAGCTCTCCAGGCCACGAGGGCCTCGGTGCCCCTTGACCTGCGGCTACCTTCCCAGCCACCTTCCCGCTGTGTCATCTTGTCACTGCACTTAGGGCCCACGCTAATCCCTCATTCTATTTTCAAAGGAGAGCACGTTCTCAGGTTCTGGGCTGGCAGGAGCTGGGGGATGTCGTCGTTGGACCTGGCCCCTCCCCGAGGGCCTGCGTGAACCTCACATTCCCCGAGGCTGCCGCAGCCGCAGTCCCAGTACAGGGCCAGAGCCCAGGTTCAAGAGGCTGAGCCCAGGGCCAGTGGCTGGAGTGGCGCACTGTGGGCTCAGAACGAGGCGGACACAGCGCAGGACAGCTTGGTGAGCGTCCCCAATGCCACCAATTGCCTGCTCCATGAGGCCGAGTCTTTGTGAAGGGATTTCCCCCGAGTTTTTAACTGGAGCATCACAGTTGCGCACAATGCTGGGGCTTGTCACCGCCACCGGCATCGGGCTGTTCTCGAATGCTGCTCAAACAGGGTGTGTTCCGTTTTGTCTCTGTGTCTTTCCTCCACCTGGACTCTCCACCTCCACATTTAAGTTCCAGTCTTGGGTGGCCCCTGGGTCGCTGCCTCCGGTGACATCTCTTGTGTCCAAGGCTCCCAGTTAAAATGTGGCTTTTCCAGGAGGCTGGGTGCTGAGTGACTGCCTTCAATCTCCAGGCGTGGTCGGGGTTACTCAGCAGCCAGCTGTCAGTTTAGAAAGCAGAGGGGCTGGAGCGGTGGCTCAGCCGTTACGGCGCTCGCCTGGCACGCGCGAGGACGCAGGTTCGAACCCCAGCACCACGTACACAGTGGAGTGTCAGAGCAACAAAGGCCAGGTGGAAAAATAAATACAATAAATCAAATTGATTCTCTCTCAAAAAAAAAAAAACAAAAAACTCGCAGAAGGAAGGGGACAGTGAGCAGGTACGGGTTTGCTTCCTTCATCTGCAGGAAGCGATCTAGGGAAACTGAGGCTGCTGGGGGCACAGGACCTTTAGGTCCCCTGCATTTCCAGCTCCCTGCCCTCCCCTTCCTTGGCCCCAGCCACGGCCCTGCCCGCCAGGAAGCCGGGGTCACCGCGGACCGTCAGCCCTGAGCCCGGCTCCCTGCGTGTTTGCCTGAAGGTCTGATACAGCAATGGCTCGATTTTATTGATCTTGTCAAAAGCAGGAATTCAAGAAAGCTATTTGAATTCACGGGAGGAAGCCGGAGCAATTATCTGTGTCTGCCTCAGACTCCTCCTCGTCCCCGTTGTTGGCCACCGAGCCCAGAGCCAGCTGTTGTGTGGAAGGCTGGCGCGGCAGGGAGGGGGCCCAGCTGGAGCTGAGGTTTTGTTCGCAGCCTGGAAGGAAACCCTGATCAACAGTTCCCCCGCACAACCGTCGTGCAGAGAGGCTGGCAGGGCACGGTTCATTCTGCCCCTGACCCCCGCCACATCCCCTCTGCCCTTCCCGGAGCCCCTCTTTCAGCACGTGATAACGCTGCGATTAGCGGTGGCGCAGGTGATCCCCCCAGTCTTTCCCCATAGTTAAACTTTAATGAGAGTGGAGATCACATTGGACTCACAAGTGAGAGCAGATGTGTTCTGCAGCAGGCTCAGTGAGACTCCCTCCCCCAGAGCGTCCTGGATGCCAACAGACAGTGTCCCCTCGGTGGGGTCGCAGTGACTCCAGCTCCGGATCCCCACAGCCGCTGCCCCGTGTGGGGCTCCTGTCCTCCCCGTACCCCTCTGCACAGTCCAGGATGACCCACGTGGTCTGCAGGCCCTGGCTGGGGTTATTCAGGTGCTCTGGGCTAGGGAAGATGAGCACCCCTTCAGCCTCCCGGACAGGAGGGGCCCCCACCCTCCAGGGCAGTGATTGGCGACGGGCGCGGCTCAGCCCACCCTGCCCTGCTTTCCGCTGGGACCCTCTGTGCCAACGCACCGCAGCCCGCAGCCTCTCACTCTTCAATTCACATCTTTTTATTGAAGTACCAGCTTCAGCCTGGCCACAGCCAGCAGCCCTCAGGGCGTCGGAGCTCTGGGCCAGCTTGTTAGCGATGCAGGTCCTCGGGCCTACCGACCTGCTGCGTCCCACACTCCGAGGGTGTCCCTGCACCGTGCAGCTCGCCTGGGGACTTGGACTTGGTCTCGGGTGTGAGGACCGCTGGGTAAGTGATAATTCCCATGAAATCACAGGATTGGTGTGTGTGGTCTGCACTGCTGGCTGCAATCCCAGCCTCCCTGCCTTCCTTATTGGTAAAACTTGAATTTACTCGGGACAGGAGCGTTCCCAGTGTGAGCCCCGCCTTTCCTGACTTCCTCTACAGAGGAAGCTGGGGCTGCCCCATGACAGGAAGATTCAGTGGGTGTCATTGGATGAAAGCTCTTTAAAAATGGGGAGGGACGGAGCAGAAGTCAGTGCAGGTCTCTTGCCCTGGGCGCTTTCCCCTCTTTGTTCCTGGAACATAGAGGCAATATCGGAGGTACAGCAGCCACCTTGTGACCTTACATGACTATGAGAATAAAATGGGTGCTGGGGTTCAAAAAGAGAGAGAGACAGTGAGAGAGAAAGAATCCATTTAATTTAGATTTTCATTGCTCTGACACTGTGTTGTGCACATGGTGCTGGAGTTCAAACCCGTGACCTTGTGCATGCCAGGCCAGCGCTATAACCACTGAGCCACTGCTCCAGCCCCTCTTTCTGATGCAGCTAAATCCAATTCCTAGTTGGAATAAATATACAGGCAGCGGAGGTGCTCATCCGAACTGCCTCCCAGGCCAGGAGGACCTGCTGGAGCCAGCCTCTTCACCGAAGGCCAGGAGGCTGGGACGAAGAGGCTGCCTGGTGGAACTGGACCCAGAGCACTTGTTTTTATCTGCATCCTTGAGAAAGGGCACTTCAGGCTAGCTTTGGGTCACGTTGGATTAGGCTGGGAGAAGAGTCAAGGAGGCCCAGAGGGTGTCAGTGTTTTCTGCCATCATCAGTGCTCTAGTGACTTCTCAAAGTCTTTAGAACACTCACTTTTTCTATGCCCTAGGGACAGGGAACTCCAAACACATGAGGGGCCGCACCTGAATTTCTAAGGAGCCAGCTGTGCAGACAAGAACCCAGCCCAAGAGGCTGTCAGAGCTGAGCACCAGGAGGGCTGCTTGGAGGCAGCAGTGAGCGCTGGCAGCCAGGAGGAGAGGGGAGGCCGCTGGCTGAACAGCCTGCACTGTTGCAGCTCTGCCAGCCTCAAGCCCACTCTGAGGAAACTGAGGCACAGAGAGGCAGAGCACTTACCTCAGCTCTGAGTCCCCATGTGAGATTGCACACGGGGTCTCTCCAAGACGCTGGGTGTTGCCAGGGCCTCTCTGGGCAGCTCAGGAGTCACTGGTGCCCCCCCCAGGTGTTTCCAGTTAGCCACGTTTCAGAAGAGGACCTGGCCTGGAGAGGCAAGCCGTCTGTCCAGGCAGGAGGAGTAGGGGGCAGGCTCTGGGTGCACAGGCCTGGGAGTCCACAGTGCTCCCCGAATTCCAGGAAGGCTCAGAGGGGGAGGAGGTGGTGGAGGCCAAGGAGGAGGGAATGAGGCCGAGCAGGTGGTGGAGGCCGAGGAGGAGGGGATGAGGCCGAGGAGGAGGGGATGAGGCGGGGATGAGGTCGAGGAGCTGGTGGAGGCCAAGAGATGGCAGTGAGGCCATGCAGGGCCTGTGTGGTCCACAGAGAACCACTGTGTATGGCGTCTTTGGCCTGAGCACGTCACAGCCGGTAACTCCCATCACCTTCACATCTGTGTGGTCAGTGCTAAGGGAAACTCAGGCTCAGAATCGCTCTTCTGGCCCACCCTGCGGGCAGCCCTGAGCCCTGGGCAGGATTTCTGACCAAGACAGGCAGCCAGTGCAGGGTGACCATGAGCTCTGGCATGCACTTCCAAGGTGCCTTCTGTCCGCAGTTGTCCCGTGGCCCTGCAGAGGACATGTGTGTCACCCACTCCACTGTCTAGGCTGCTCCTTCCGGGAGGAAAATCCCCCGCCATGTCCCTTTGGACAGGGGTGGGCCGAGGGAAGCCTTCCCTGGGACGGAAGCCACGTCTTCCCCACCCTGCCAGCTGCCGGGATGGGGCTGGAGCTGCCTGGAGGGAGGCCGCTGAGGTCTCCGGACCAGTGCACCTGCAGCCACGGCGCCTGGTCCCAGGAGAGGACGCTCTAAGCTGGGCTTCTCCCTCCAGCTCACACGGCCCTCATTTCTACTCTTGCCCTCCCGTCCCTATGACGTTGCTGCGGCCTGTCTCTTCCTCCTCTCCATCTCATCCCACTTCGCCGGTACCAGCCCAGTCCAGCCCCTGCTGCCTGGGAAACAGTTCCCTGAGACCCCTGGTGGGCCCCACAAGCTCAGGCACCTACCACGTCCCCACCTTCACACCACCCTGGCCTCACAGAAGAACCGGCCTCCACCTCTGTCTTCGCCTCGCCTTTGAGAGGAGGCTCGGGCACCAGAAGGTCCAAGCTCCAATCACAGCCCCTCCCTCGCTGGCTGTGTGAGCTGGGGCAGTCACCTTCTCTGTGCCTTGGTAACCTGGTCTGCAGAATGGGAACGCAGACGACATCTACTTCTTGGGGTGGCTGGGGACTGAGCTGATGGGACCCGGGGGCTGTGTCTGGCATGGAGATGGCTCTAGATGCCGTTGTACCTCTGTTATTGCTAAGAGGGGACAATCCAAGCCTCCTGCGCCCTCTGGAGCCCACCTTCCTCAGAGGCAGGAGCAGCCACCGGTGTGTTTTAAAGACACCATTCCCCACCCAGCTGGTCTGGCGCACTTGGAAGACAACCTCTCATGCTAAAATAGAAAGAGCCAGGGACAGGGGCTGGCTGTAGGGCTGCGGACCAACTCCCCATGGGAGGGAGCGTCCGGGACAGGGCTTTGGGCAGGGCCTGGGACCGTATGCAGTAGGGTCACATTCCTGCTTTTACTTAAGGGCACTCAGTAGGGTCACATTCCTGCTTTTACTTAAGGGCACGCAGTAGGGTCACATTCCTGCTTTTACTTAAGGGCTCCACCAAGCCCCAGGCCCGCAGGTGCCCCCAGGGAGCTGACACCTGACACCTGAGGCAGGGAGCTGTCCTTCCCGGCACCCGCACTCCCCAGGAGTAGCTGCTGGGACCTGCTGGGTAGAGGTTTCAAGCCCTGTGGGCAGCGGACAGGAAGAGTCAACCAGGAGCCCAGCCTTCCTCCCTCCTCCTGTTCACAGATGTGACAGGCGCCGCACGGCTGGAACACGTTACAGATGAGGACCCTTTGGGGCTCCCGTCGAGAATGGACCCACCCAGGACTCACAGCTGGGGAGAAGCGGTCCAGGCCAGGTCCCCCTGACAGCGATGGTGCAGGGAGCTCAGGGCGGGGAGAAGGCAACTTGGGAAGCCAAGTTGATGGCCAGGACCTAAGGCTTGGAAAGAGGGACTTGGGGAGGAGGCCGGGAGGCAGGCAGGGGGTGGTGGAGACGTGGGATGGATGGAGAGACGGAAAGGAGAAGAGGGAGGGGGAGACAGCCAGGGAGCAAGAGAGACAGACCCGAGCCCTCCTGCAGTGCCCGACACCCGCGCACGCCCACGTTCACACAGATGCGTTTAACTGTGCACCTACTGCGTACCGGGCACTGTGCTGCATGGTGGAATCTAGCAGAGGACGAGACAGACAGAAACTGGACCCTACTTGTGGGGTTAGGAGACCCCAAAAGTGTAAGAAAGGACAGCAGGGACAGAAATGGTGACCAGAACAGGGCCTGGGGCCCTCGCAGTCAGGACGCCCTGGCATGGCGCAGGACAGAGGCCCTGCAGGCCAAGCAAAGCCAAGCTTCCTCCCACCTCCACGATTGGACCCCCAGCTTGCCCTCTGACGTCCCCAGCCACCACTTCCTAACCCCAGCTGGTTCCTGTCTGTCAGCCACCCTGATGCTGGCTCAGGCCCCGCCTCCTCCCAGGAGGGCCTCACCTTGAAGTCTGCCTCCACCTCCCTCAAGAGGCTGGGGGCACCTGCAGCTGGTTCACCGCCCTGGAGCTGGGTCCCGACCCCAGCTTGGTGGCTTTCTAGCTGGGTGGCCTTGGGCAGGGCCACTTAACCCCAGCAACCTTGCTCTCCCTGGCTGTAAAAGGGCGGTCGCATCTGCACCATCCTGGGCCCCGGGCTGCGTTCAGTGCTCACACTGGAAGCCCTAGGAAGTGGCCCTGAGTGCTGGCCACGTGTTCCGCCCTCCAGACTCTGCCAGGGCTGAAAACCAACTGCAAGACAACTGCGGGCCCGGTGACCTGGCCAATTCCGTGTCCATAAAGCTGGGAGCTGCGGAGGGCGCCGCCCCCTCCCACCTGCAAAGCAGTGAGTTTGACAGCTGCAAAAGGCCGTTTGGGACCCGGTGCTGACACCGCGACTCCAAGAGCGTCCCCTGGTCCCCTGGCTCCAGTGCTGCCTGCCGGGGGTGGGGACCCAGCGCGGGCTTCCTCAGTGGGACCTCCTGTGGGTGGGAGGTACTCAGAGGCCTCGAGCGCTGTCCTGGGGTGGGAGGCCACGCTGCTGCCCGCCACCTCCCAGCAAGGGTTAAGGGAAAAGGCAGCACAGGGTCTCTGGCGGCTCGGGAGGCGCTGGGCTGGGGAAGACCGGAACCCCGTGCCAGAGTGACACTCTGGCTGCAGGAGTCACTCTGAGGAGGAAGAGCAGGGCTGTTGGTGGTTTCATGCTGACTTGGGGACAACTCACACCCTCCCCGCTCCCTCCGAGCCAGCCCAAAAAAGCCTCTGCTGTCTGCAGAGCAGGGAGACAGGGGAGATGGACCCTAGGTGGGCTTTGTTTTGGAGAACAATCTAGGGGTGCGGAGCGCGGCTTTGTGAATTACCAGGCACTGTGGTTTAGCACGGAGTCTGCTCTGAAGGCCGATATCCCGTATGTGATGCGGATGTGCCAGAGACAGGTTTCGCCCTCGGGGCCTCCTTGGGGACAGAGCGCTCCAGGCCAGTCCAGCAGGGCCTGCGGGTGCTTTCTCCACCCACGCACTCTCAGGCTGGGGCTGGGGCTGGGGGCGATGGGCGCTTGAGCCTGGGTCTTACGAGGACGAGACGCGCATCAAGCTGTAAGATTCCCTCCAAGGTGATCGGAAGGGGACCATGACCACCCACACAACGGGCACGGTGGGTCAGGGCCGTGCAGCACAACCCGCATTAGGACACGTGGCTCCCAGATGCAGAAAGCAGCTGCCCAGCCTTACCCAGAAATCAGAACTGGAAAGGAGGTGGCAGGGCAGGCAGGTGGTGGGCGCAGCCCCCCTCTGACCACCTTGGCCAAAGCCAGTGGCCTTCAACCCCGTTTGCTGGCTGCGCTCCTCTCTGCCTCAGTTTCTCCTTCTGTCGAGTGGGCCTCGTAATCGTAGGGGCCTGAGAGGGTCCTGCGTGGCAGCCGCTGGCCGTGGTGATGGACTCTAGGGGCCAGCAGAGCACAGAGCTCCCCCCTCCGCCACCCTCTGGCCTTTCCGGGATTTTTCCTGGCCAGCTCGTGGGGTTAGACACTCATGATTTCTAACAAGTAAATGCTTGAACGCAGGAAGTTATAAAGACCCCCTGGCCGCCGACACCTCCGGTCCATCTCAGCATGGGGGTGGGTACAGGTGAGCTTGGACAGGGCCAGTCTGGCGGGCAAGGGAGGAGCCCCTGGACACTTGGCTGCGCTGGGCGGCAGTCAAGCCCCCTCCATGGGCCGGCAGCTTTAGGACAGAGCCAGCTCCTTCCTGCCTGGCACTAGATGCCGAGATTAAGCTTTGTTGACGCCCAAGAAACAGCTTCATCTGGCAAATTCCACAGCAGGGCGAGGCTGAACAGGCCTCCCTACAGGACTCCTGCCTCCCCGAGCACCTCCGCTGATGGCCCGCGGGCCCTGGAGGGAACGAGGCGCACCACCCTGCTGGCCCGCGGTGCTGGACCTCTGACCTCCAGAGCTGCTCTTCCAGTCTGTGTCACCCGGGGGTCCTGTTAGGATGCGGGGTCTGAGCCCTCCATATGTCAGGGGTTGGGCCTGGGGTTCTGTGCCCTTGAGGGCCTGATGACATCTGGGGACAGCGAGGTCTGCAGGATGGCTCTGATCTGCCCGGCCAATGTCCACCCTGCTCACCACGCTTTGTTCCCTTGTCCTCAGGCCAAATGGCCCAGGCCAGCTGGGGACGAGTCCCCTCTAGTCCAGTGCAGTCAGCAGGCTGCTTGTCTGTGAGGAGCATCACAGTAGCTCAGTTTTGCAGGAGGGACACCCAGCTGGGCCACTGTGGCTTAAACACAGCCACAGACAACGTGTAAACCTGGGCAGGACCCTCCCACCTGAGCCACACTGCCACCCCGTCCCCTTGCGGGCTGTTCATGTGACCCCCACAACAGCCATAGAGGTGTGAGAGGTGCTCCCCTGGGTATATTTACTTGCTCTTAAAAAGAGCCAGGTGGAGCAGCTCAGGAGGCTGAGGCAGGAGGATTGCAAGTTCAAAGCCAGCCTCAGCAACTTAGCAAGGCCCCAAGCAATTTTGTGAGACCCTGTCTCAAATAAAATATAAAAAGGGCTGGGGTTGTGGCTCAGTGGTTGAGTGCCCCTTGGTTCAATCCCTGGTACCCAAAAAAGAAAGGAACATGAGGAAGAGATGGCTGCCTTGTCTCCAGCTGCACTTTGTCCTGTGGAGATGTGATGCCTGAATCTGCTGCAGCCATCTTGGGACCATGAGGGGAGCGTCAACACTGAGGGCGGTGTAATAGAGGAAGGATAGGGCCTGGCTAATCAACCCGCCCCCGAGCTCCTGTGCCTGAGGACTTCTCACTGGGGGAAAGAGTGAATCTTCGTTCTTAAAGCTGTTTGAATGAGGACTTTTTTAGACAGGATATATCCTGACTAATATGGCCTCCTCCAGGTGGCCCAGGTCCTGGGGCTGTTCGTGTCCCCCTGCGGAGTCAGCACCTTCTTCTCCAGGCCCTGCCTCCCGCCACCCATACTACAGCCAAGGGGTGCAGGTGAGAGCTCGTGAGATCTAGGTTGCTGCTGCCTCCGGTGCGCGTGGTTGAGAGGAACACTTCCACGCATGCGCGAGGGCAGCTCTGCCAGTCAGACGGGCTGGTGGCAAAGTTCACAGGCAGGTAAATCCAAAAAGACCCACGTGCCTGGGCCTCCACATCCCTTTGCCCCTCCCTGATTGTTGCCTGGCTCCTGCGAGATCTTGGGACCTAGAAGTGCTTGGGGCCCGCATCCAGCCAGCTGGACCTGCATCGTCCTGAGGCAGCCTCGGGTGCTGTTATCCCATTTTGCCAATGGGGAACTGGAAGCCCAGAGAGGTTAAGCAAACTGTCCAGGGTCACACAGCGCGTCGTGCTCCAGAGCCAGGACTTAACCATTGCACTGTTCCATGCAATGCTCTGAGGACAGAAACCTCAGGTTGGAACCCCAGCACTGCTTGTCACTGTCCTTGATGCTGGACAAGGCTTTCAGGCAGGCCTCAGTCTTCCTCTGCCGAGTGGGTTGCCGTGCAAAGGAAGTGGCTGATTCGTGACAGGAGAGGTCGTCTCAGCTGGCCTGGCCCTGCGGGGCTGCGGATGAGCCAGGCGCTCTCTGGACCCCCAGGTGACCCCTGGGAGAGGAGGAGGGCGAGGCAACTGGCTGTGCCCCAGCCCACTCAGTGCCAGGAGAGGCAGGATGTGGCCCATGCAGAGGGCGGGCAGCCAGCGCGGTCACCATGGCAGCAGCAGGCAGCCAGCCAGCCGTCTGCCATTCCCCAGCCGGGGGCATCCGGGGCGGCCGGGCCTCTGTGCCCACTGCAGCCACCCTATTGACAGCTGGGGGCCTTTTCTGGCCCCGAGCACACAGCAGGCCTCAGGGCTGCAGGGTGGTCGGGCCTGGTTGAAGCACCGCAGCCCGTGCCCCAGGCTCTCCCAGCAAACGCCTCCCTCTGTGCCATCTGCGCAGCCAGGAGGCAGACCGGGCTGCGGGCTTGAACAGCTCGATCGCTTGCTAGCTGTGTGGGCCCGGGCATCTCAATTCACCTCTCTGGGGCTCAGATTTACCATCTGAGAAGTGGTGATGCCCAGCCTGACGGGGCCTCCGTTCAGGGAGCCAGGAGGACTGCGGTGCACTTTGGAGATAACTCCAGAAAGCACACACATCTCTGCTGTTCCACTGTTTTGCTCTCAAGGTACAGACAGGGAAACTGAGGCACGGGGAGGATGAGTCAGGTACCTGCCTGACCAGGTCCTCTGTTTCTCCCAGTCCTTTCCTGCTTCCCTTTACAGAGGCCTTCAGGTGGCACGGAGGCCCCTGAGCAAGCACCTGTTGGACACCTACTGAATGCAGGTGTGGTGCTGTCCAGTTGGGCGGGTGCAGGAGAACCAGGGCAGCCGTGGAGCGAGGGGCAGAAGGAAGCGGGGGCGCCTGGGGCGGCTCGCTCAGCACCTCTGCCAGGGTGCCCTGGTCCTTCTTGATGGTACTTGAGCGCACCCAGCTGCATCCCTCTGCAGGCGGTGACACCGAGCCCTGGGCTCCTGGCCTCTGTGGGTCAGAGGCAAGTTCAGGCTCCCTGCCAGGCTGCCTGTCCCCTGCCCCACGAGGGTCTCCCCTGCCTCCCTGGCTGGCCTCAACGCCCCTGCCAGGATCCTCCAGTGGCAGGAGGGGTGAGGTTCAAGTTCAGGGGCTGCTGTGGTGTGGCCAGTGTCCTGTGTCCCACAGATCTGGTGCCAGGAGCTGGGGCTTGTCCTGCTAGTGGGAAGACCCTGGGGTTCTGTGCAGACAGGGCCACCCCAGCACATGCACACACCCACATGCATGCACATGCTCACAGGTGCACACATGCACATGTACATGAACACACATGCACCTGCATGTGCACATATACACACATGTTATGCATGCACATACACACATGTGCTGCATGCACACACACCCACGTGCATGCACATGCTCACAAGTGCACACATACATGAGCACACGTGTGCACCTGCACCTGCACACACATGCACACATTATGCATGCACACACACGTACTGCATGCATACACACCCACGTGCATACACACGCACAGATCTTGCTCCTGGCACTGTGGCCAGGCTGTGGGGGTCGCCCCAAGTCTCTTTCTCCGAGCCCAGGGCTCCTCCTCCGTGTAATGGGGCTGCTCTCTCAGCCTTCTGGCCCCAAGGTCTTGGGAAGTGTGCAGAGGCGGAGCCTTCCACACCCTGGCTGCCCCGGGCCTCATTTCTGTGCCCTCCTCACCCAGCCAGGGTGGAAGCTGAGACAGGGCCAAGTGTGAAGCCCCTGCCCCACTTTCTTCTTCACTTCCCCCCTCCGTCACGCCCTCCCTCCCCCTTTCCCTCTCTCCCCTCCTGTTACAAACAAGAAATTATGCTGAGGGTCCCAGGGGTCCCTGCCAGTGGCTCTCCGCACCTCAGGTCCTCCAAGCACTTTCGTGTTCAAAGTGCTTCCTCGGCGCTAAATAATTAATTCTCGCCATGCTCCTGTGTGAGGGAATAAATAAATGTCACTGTGTGAGGTGACTAAGCCACCAGGAATCGAGGCTGACAGCTCCAGGCGCCAGCAGAGGGGTCGGCTGGGGATGCTGCCTTCAGAGCTCGCTGCTAAGGGAGAGGGGTGGGGGTTCAGCCCCGTGCATCGGGAACACGGAGACAGCGCCCTAGGGCAAAGGCAGATTAGATGGATGGGGACATTTGGCCCCTGAGCCTCCGCCTGTCTGTCTGTCACTCGGGGAGCTGGCCGGGGTGCGTTGCCGACATCACACGCCCTCTGCACCCCACCAGCCACCCCGGCCTCTCGGCAGGCCTGTGTCCCCAGACCCCTCACCAGGACCACCGCCCGTCCCCGCCCTGCCCTGGAGGCCTGGGGTGTTCCGGGTGCCTCGGGGCCTTCGCCCAGCCTTCCTCGGGGCGGGCCTCCACTTCCCCAGGGTCCCTGCCCAAGCCGCCCTGCAGGAAGCCTCCCTGCCTGCCCCTCCGAGCGACCCCCAAGCCCTCCTTCCCACCTTCGTTTGCTCCTGGGGACCTGCATCCTCAGCGGCCGTCCCCCACCCTGGCCTGTAGCCCGGTGGCACCCTGAGGGCAGGGACCATGTCTTTCTTGGTGCCTGGCACGCAGTAGGTACTTAGAAGCACTGGGCTGGGCACTGCTGTCACCGACCTGGCCCGTGGGGGGCCTCGTCCAGGTCTGGCAGCTGCTGGCTGCCCTCGGCTCCCAGAGCAAAGTGTGGCCCCGGCAGGCACTCGGCAAGCGCACGCTCAGCTCCTCGCTGCGTCCCCTGGGGTTGGTGGCAAAGGCCGGTCCCGTCTCAGCACCCCGGGTTGGCCCAGGACAGAGCTGTGACGTGGGGTCAGTGCCGGCAGCCTGGCTGTGTTCAGTCACCCCCTCTGCCTGACTCCGCCTGGCACACAGAGGGTGGCCTGGCCATGCTGGAGGAGGAGCTGGGGCGCAGATGGCCGGCCATCTGGCTGCTTGTGAGGCTGGACAGGCAGGTGTCCCTCCCCGGCCCACTCTGCGCTGTCTTCCTCTCTGCTCCCTGTGGCCAGGCGGGGGCTTTGGGGTGAAGCGAGGGTCCTTGTAGCCTTCTCTGGCTTCCAGGGCTCCCCGGGCTCCCCAGCATATGTCAGCCTTGCATCCGGCCTTGGTGTCAGCACAGCATGCAGGCATCAGGAAGAGTGTGATCAGGGTGTTGAGGGCCAACCCCGCCAAGACGCCCACTACCCCCATCCCTGTGGCTGCCCTGTCCCTCTTCCTCAAGGTCATCCAGCCAGAGGGCAGAGGGGTCTGCCCCAGGCCTCATGGAGGTGGGGCGGGGACAGGGAGCAGAGGGGCCCGAGCCTCTCTGTGCACCTGCGTGGTGCACCTGAGTGGGACTAGCTGCATGCGTGTGAGGAGGCAGGTGTGTTTGTGCCTGCGTGTGGTTCTGGGCGTCCACGCGGTGTTCCAAGCAGAGCCCTGCATGAGGGCAGAGGGCTTCACGTGCGTGCACACGCATGGGGCGTGCGTGCCGTGGCTGTGAGCCGTGCAAGAGCTGCATGTGCATGAGTGTGAGTGTGTGTGTGCGTGCACTGCGTGGAGCATGGGTGTCCGAGCGTGTTGCCTGGCACAGGGGCGTGGTGTGGGTGTGAGTGTGTGTATGCACACATGTGTGTGCACATGCACGTCCTCTTTCTTAGAGGCCGAGCGCCCCCGCTGGCTACCACACCCTCTCTGCAGAGCCTCCTGCGTCTTGGGAGGCTGCTGGCAGGGTCCCATGAGGGCTGGTTTCTTCCCCACCCCTCTGGTGCAGATGGGGAAGCTGATGCCCAGAGAGGCACAGAGGTTTGATGAAAGTCACACAGCAGACCTGAGAACAGAGCTGCTGCCCAGGGACTGCTCCAGGTTCTGCGAGAGACTTTGCAGCAGGGTCCCTGTGTCGCGGGGACAGCTAGACCAGCATCGCTCGCATTAACTGAACGTGTCGTCTGGGCGGTGTCTCCGGGGACTGCTGTGGGAGGGACCCTGCATGGCAAAAGGGACTCGAAAGATGTGATGCAGCCAAGGGCGCTGAGCTGCGGTGACCCTGGGTCATGGCCTGGCGTGATATCAGGGCAGAGGTCGGAGGGCACCAGGTCAGCACACGGCAGGGACTCAGCCTCTCACAGGAGGCCTGAAGGGTGTCAGCAGGCCTGGCTCTGTGGAAGGTTCTGGAAGGACCTGTTCAGGCCTCTTCCCCGTGGCTGGTGGGGGCCAACAGTCCTCAGCAGCCCTGGCCTGTAGCTCACCCCCGCCTTTTCCCTCAGGTCCCTCCGCTCTGTGGCCCTGTGCCCACACCTCCCTCTTTTTACAAGGTCGCCAGCCGTGACCTTAGCCCCAGTCCTGTCTGACTTCATCTTGACCCTGTGCATCTGCACAGAGGAGGCAGGCAGCGCTCACAGGAGCCCAGGTGGACGTGAGTTTTGGGGACACTATGCACTCGGTCCTGAGACCTGAGAAGTGTCCAGGACCCAACAGGTGTGACCTGTGCCTCCCAGACAGCAGCCTGCCCGGTGGTGAGGCACGCAGGCTCCAGCAGGTGTCTGGGTTCAAATCCCGGCTTCACCACTCACTGGCTGTGTGACCTGATGTGAGTGACTTAACCTCTCTGTGTCCCCTGTGATGAAGATACTGGCGGCCACCTTGCAGGGCTGTCGGGGGGTTAAAGGAGACAGTGCGTGTGACAGTGCTTGCGTCCACTCCCGGCTGGCCCTGTGCAAGTAGCAGTGTCACCCAACCTGTGACTTTCCCCAAAGGGTGGGAAGACCTGGACGCTTCGCGCACGAGGAGCAGGAAGACTCAGGTGTCAGCCTTTGTTGACCTTCACAGTCACCTTCTGTTGACAACAGGCGACATCAGCTTCCCAGTTGGAGGCTCGTCTATCTGGGCCTTCCTCACTGATTCATCTGCCTCCCCGTCTGGACAAGGAGTGGGTTGGGGTGGACACTTGGGGACGCTGGGGGCCCCAGCGCTGGCAGCCACGGGGGCATCCGGGGCCCACAGAGGGTGCCGTGTTGTACGCCGCAGAGGATTCAAGATCCAGATCACCTTTCCAATCCTTAGATGCCACCAGGTGCGACTCATTCCCAACTTGCCACCCTCCCGCCCCAGTAGGGATCGCAGGCGTGGCCTCCCCACCCAGCATCTTCACAGATTTCGTTGTCCCCCTCTGAAGGTGACAAGTTGCCTGCACTGGTCCCTGGGAGCCGGGCTGGGCCTGCGCTCTGGAAGGACCCATGCCCCTACCGCGTGCGGGGTCCGCCACTTCATCCAGGACACACCAGAGGGCCAGAGGGGTGGACGGGTCAGCTGCGGCTGTGGCCTGGAGCTGTGCCATCCCCCAGCCCTTCCTTCTCCGGTGGCACATGAGGGTCGGCTCTGGAGATGGCTCTGCAGGCCTCCAGCCACTCTGGCCTCTGCCCGCAGCCCCCTCTCATTGGTCCAGAGATGGACATGTGACTAAGGTCGGGTCAATCAGGATTTTCCAAAGAGCTGGACTCAGTGACTGGCGTCAGCTTGGTCCGGTCACAGGTAACCCCAGGTCTGCTGCAGGAACGGTTGGGCAGCGAATCAGGTGTGGCCAATCGCGGGTGCCAGCTGAGCCTGGATGCTGCGACGCCTCCTCCACACTGAGAGCAGGGCCTGCCGCAAAGTGGAGCCAACAGCCACCAACAGCCACCAGAGGGGAGGAGACGGCCCCTGGATCCAGCTGTACCTGAGGCCAGACCTACACTTGCTCTTTGATGTTACAAGAGCCGGTGACTTTCCTTGTCAGCTGAAGGCAGTTTGAGAGAGGGTTTCTAAGAAGGATCTGAGCCCAGGCTCAGCCAAGTCCAAATTCCAAACTCTTTCCCCAGAGCGGTGCCACTCTCCTGAGCTCCGTCTACTT
This sequence comes from Aplodontia rufa, assembly GCA_004027875.1. Taxonomy (NCBI): domain Eukaryota; kingdom Metazoa; phylum Chordata; class Mammalia; order Rodentia; family Aplodontiidae; genus Aplodontia; species Aplodontia rufa. The sequence goes on along the minus strand of PVKS010002639.1, from coordinate 22,386 downwards.
CCAGGCCCAGCCCTCCTCTTTCCACCTTGCTGGTGCTCTGGGCTCACCGTGTCTCTCCTCAGACTGGGCTTTGGTCCTTGTGCTGCACAGGGGAGGTGCCCTGAGCAGTGGGTGCCTTCTGCAGCCCCTCCTGGGTGCCTGACCCGTCACAGCAAACCGTCGCTCCTCTGATAAACTTTCCCTCCTCAGTAATTGTTTCAAAATCTGCATCCCTGAGTGCAAAGCTCAGGCCTTAATGACAAGGACATCAGTGGAGGCTGGGGATGGGATCTTTGCCAATCAGGGACGTGGGGAGTCCCTGGAGGTTGAAGGGGACCTCAGCCAGCTCAGAAGGCTCCGTTCACAACCACGCTGCTTCCCAGGTACTGGGGAGCCACGGCAGGCGCTGGAGCAGGGGGTCCCAATCAGAGCCGCACGCGGGGAAGACTGATGGCGGCAGGGCAGGGAGGGGCTTGACGCGGACGGAGACAGTACAGGGGAGTCACGCGAGAAGCAAGGTCCTCCGAGCGGTGAGCACGTCGCGACGCATTCTGGGGTGGACGTGGGGACAGATGGGCAGAAGGCGTCCGTGCTGGGTTCCCTCCGTGACACACAGGCAGCTGCCGTCAGCCATGCAGGTTGTAGTCCATCACCACTGAAGGACACAGGGTAGGGGTGGCTTCCGGTGGCCCCCTTGAAACTGCAGTGGACTTTGTCCGAGTAGAATCAGCGGATGACGCGGGAGCTTTCAACATCCACGAACGCGCGCCCAGAGCCACCTCGTGCCCGAGGCTCACTTTGTTGGCCAAGGCCGCAGTAACGGCTCCTCCTGGTTGTGGGGTTGGAGGCATCCGCGGTGGACACGGGGCTGCATGCGCCTTCTCGGTGTCCCCAGTCCTGGACAGGAGGGAGCCTGCCCCGCCGCCCTCAGATGGGGACTGAGCTCGATTCATGGCCTTCACAGGGCTCCTGTGAGCCGCTCCCGGGGCGCCAGCCAAGTCCTCACCCAGGACGGCACACTGGGCCCTTGTGCAGGCTGCGGCCGCGTGCCAGAGGGCGTCAGCCGGGCGGGCGGCCTCCCCAGTCAGCCGCAGAGCGTGGGGCTGCTGTGCCCCTGCCCCCCGCCCCAGGCCGCAGCCAGGGACAGAGGCTGCCTGGAAGGAGGAGGCCTCAGCCCTGGGATCCCAGGTGGGTCCCCGCGGGTGACAGGCCACCGTCCCTCGCCCTGGGCTGGGACTCGCTGGGTCACCTCTCACACATGCACAATCCGCTTTCCCTGCCTCACGGACCTCGAGCTGCTCCTTCCTGCCCAGACCTTTCCTGTGGGCCTGAAAGCCCCTTGGGCTTTTTTCTTTGTTTTTTTTTCTTTTTCTTTTCTTTTCTTTCTTTTTTTTTTTTTAAGACAGAGAGGGACAGTAAGAGAGAAAGACAGACTCGATTTTTATTATTAGTTTCTCAGGTGGCTTTCGTTGCTCCAACACTCCGTTGTGTATGTGGTGCTGGGGTTTGAACCCACGTCCCCATGCACGACAGGAAAGCGCCATAACCATTGAGCCACCGCTCCAGCCCCAAGCCCCTCGATCTTAAAACAAACCCGCCTCTTTCTGACATTATGGGTCTTAGGAGGTTCGCAGCATCCACCCCAACATGCACGTTGAAGTCTTACCCCCAGGACCTCAGAATGTGACTTTATTTGGAAATAGCGTCCTTGCAGATGCCATTAGTTAAGTTACGATGAGGTCAGCAGGAGGAGGGCAGGCCTGACACTACACGCCTGGTCCCTTTCCAGAAATGAGAAATGTGAATCCTCCACACACGCATGCACACACATGCGTGCACACACACACACAACGTACAGGCACACACAGGCACACAGGTGCACACACAGAGTGCACATGCACAATGCACACCCATGAACATGCACACACATGCGTGCACACACACACACAATGTACAGGAACATGTAGGTGCACACACACGCGTGCACATGCACACGCACATGCATACACACACACACAGGCAAAGCCATGTGAATGTGAAGGCAGAGGTCAGGGTGGCATGGTAACAAGCCAAGGGACAGCAAGACTGCCAGCCAACCCCAAGAGCCAGGGGAGAAATGGGGACAGATTTTCCCACTCTGCCAACACCCTGATGTCACCTTTTGGCTTCCGATGTTTAAGCCACCCGGCCTGTGCATCGTCACAGCAGCTCAGGAATCCGCGTTAGGGGAACATTTATTGAAGAGGCAGCTCAGACCCGCAGTGGTCTCCACTCCCTTATCTCCCTAAATGCCTCAGAGCAGCGAGGGATGCTGGCTGGCTGCACAAACGTGCGTGTTTTTCTTCTCTGCAGAGGAAGCTAAAAATCACATGACAGACCCCAGCGCCAGTGCATGACAAAGCCCTGTGACGCACACGTCCTCTATTGTCCTCGAGTGTGAGAAACCAGGTGGTTCCCTTGAGAGCAGGCGTGGACGGGAGCCCCCTCCATGGAGCCCTCTTGATGTCACACTTGAAGCGCTGGCTACTGCAATAAGACAAGAAAGGGAATAAAATTCACTCGGCCTGGAAGAGAAGAGCGAACTGTCTCCTCGTCGACACCACGGCCGTGCAGGTAGGAAATCCCGAGGATAGCAATGACAAACCCGCCAAAAAGCAGTAACAGCCGCAGAGCCCTGGCGGGGATCAGCGTGAAGGCAAGGTTTCAGAAGGGCGTGTCAGCGACGAGTGGCGATGATGTTCAGAGAAGCCAGGAGGAAGCTGGCGGCTGCTGGTGTTCTGTCAGCAGCCTCCTTATCCTTCTCTTATGGAAGCAAGATAGCTGGAAAGTTCTGGAATATGTGAGTCAGCCATGTCCAGCAGGGCAGCTGATAAATGCGCGCAAAATGCGCGCAGGGAAGGCCCGGCTGCTGGAGAGCTTGATGCCCTCGCCCGGGGACACTGGGGACTGGAGCCAGCTGCCCCTGGCCGCCCTTTGATCCTCCTCTGACCCTGGAGTCTCCCTCAAGTGCCTCCTCTGTGCTCAGCAAGGGTCTTGTGCGTGTTCTACGCAGCCCAGGCCCCTGGTCTTTCTCCACCTAGACTCTGAGCTCCGTCCGTTTTGGCTGCTGCTGTGTCCAGGCTCCTGGCCCATCCTCAGTGCCAGGAAGCAGTGGCTGAAAGGGTGAATGGGTGGAGTCAGCCATAGCTTCACGAGCAGAGAACAAAGACAGGGACGTGGAGACTCCCGGGTGTTTGCAGAGAGCGTGTGGGCGTAGGAGGGACATGGGCCCCAGCCCAGGCCCCTACCTGTAGGAGTCACCTGCTCAACCCCTGGCACACATGGCCTGCGTTCAGGTGGGAGCTGGCTTTGGACGTGGGGACCCTCCCTGACAGCTCTGGGGTGGGGGCATGAGTCAGGGGGTGCTGGCGTGTGGGTGGGTGCTGGGGCATGGGTGGGGTCCCGGAGCCCCTCCTGCTTACAGAGCTGCGAGGCACCCAGAGGGGTTGGAGCAGAGAGGCCAGAGGGGACACTGGGGTCCCACCATTGGGGGCACAGGACGGGATCTTAGCCCTGGCCTGGCCCCTGACTTGCAGTGGGCTCCCCTGCAGCGCCCTGGGTCTCCTTCCTGGAAAAACAAAAACAGATGCCCAGCAGCCGTGCTGGGGAGGCAGGCAGGGCCTGGGGCTCCGCGGCCCGACAGCAAGGTCTCCTGAGGCTCCACAGCCCCGTGGCTGAACTGCACCCTGCAGCCTCGCGCCCTGCCCGCCATGGCCAGCGTTGAAATGGGAGCCTCAGTGTCCTGGAGGCTCAGCCCATGAGCAGCCACCGTGGCTCTTTGCAGGAGGCAGCACGGTCAGTGTTGGCGGGGACCAGGACACGCTCACGAGTGAGTGGATTTGTGATGGGCGGTTGGACGCAGGCTGGGTCACGACCTTGCCTGCGGCCGGGGCTTCCCTCAGCCGCGACTTCATGCAGGAGGCTGCAGTGGAGGAGCAGGGAGGAAGCTTGAGTGCTGTGGGGAGGGCCGGTCACCCACCAGGCTCCTTGAGGCCCAGGAATGGTCTTGCTGAGGGGACAGAGTCCTGCCGGCTCCCTGCTCTGTTTCTAAAAGGAGGCAGGAAAATCCACTCCGAGGCCTGCGGTTCCCACCCCGGTTGTCCCCGCAAGCACAGAGCACGGGGACGTGTGTCCTGGCACAGTACGGCAGGGGGCACCGTCATTAAAGGGCCCCACAGGTGCCACCGTTGTTAAGCACGGGAGAGGTTCCTCTGCAGACACGGCTGACTCGATGTCCCAATGTCCCTGACCTTGGAGAAGCACAGGGGCTTGTCCCTTGGCTCCAACAGCCAGGTGCCAGGTGATGGAGACTTTTAATTTTTTCACACTGTCCAGCGCAGCTCCATTTTAAATCACGTTAACAGCAAATTAAAAATAGATAAGCTGATATTAGAGGGCATTCTCAGTGCCTTTTTAAAGATTTTAAATCAAAAGTTTGCTTAACTGCACAGGGGTGGCTGGGAGTCTGGGCCTCCTGGTGAGGCTGGTGGAGGAGTGGTAGAGGGGGCAGAGGCAGGAGCAGGGGTGAGGATGGAGGGCTCAGGCCCACACACCCAGCCCGCCGGCTCCACATGGCCAGTGCTGGCCACGCCTGTCTGCAGCCCACGCCTGTGGTCTCTCTGAGCTGCAGCCTGGCGGTGAAGATGCCCGGAGTGACGGGGATTCCACAGAGCACACTCTGAGGGTCGGCCACCCGAGGTCACGTGCCTTGATGGAGCCTGGGTGTGGACCCAGGCAGCCTGGTCTGCGCTCCAACCATTGTACCACTCTGCCTGTCCCCCAAAGGTGGTTCATGTAAAGAAGAGGAAGCTTCCAGAGGGGGATGTGGGACTCACTAGAACCTGATGTCACCCAGGGGCCTCCACAGCTGCCTCCACCCACAGACCTGCTGCCTGCCAGCCCTCCTGGTGGAGGGACCCTGGCACTCAGGGGCCTCTGGGAGAGGGGTGGCCTTGCAGTCTGCAGCATTGACAGGGCCACAGCAGGCATGGGGGCCACCTCTCCCTCAATTCTAGCTCAGGGAAAAGGGGTTCCACACCCTGAGTTCCAGGGTGGCAATCAGCAGAGTCCATGCCCCTCACCGCAGTACCTGGGGTGGCCACAGGTCCTGGTCACTGCAGTGACTGGGGTGGCCACAGGTCCTGGTCACTGCAGTGACTGGGGTGGCCACAGGTCCTGGTCACTGCAGTGACTGGGGTGGCCACAGGTCCTGGAAGCCTCCTGCCTCTCCTGGCTGTTGGAAGGAGCCGCGTCACCTGTGTAGAGGTGATCTGCAGAGGGTAGCTAGAGCTCCTGTCACTTTGCGGGGAGCCCGGTGAGGCCCAGGGATGAGATGGGAAGAGAGGGTGACAGCTAGGACTTGTCTTTGAGGCTCTGAAGCCGCTCTGCCCTGAAGCTTCGTGGTTCTGTGACCCAGCAAATTCTGTCCTCTGCATTCGCCTGAGGGTGTCAGGCTTCCTGTCCTTTGACCACCAGAGTCCCCGAGTGCTAGCCCAAGGACTTTCCGTCCATTATTTGATGTGATTGGTGCCCAGAGAACTGTGACTCAGGATTTGCAGGGACCGCTGTGCACCCCCCGGCTCTCTTCCTTCAAGCTGCTGACAGCACTGGTGGGGGGTCCGGAGACCCCCTCTGACTTTAAGTCTCTTGCAGATCAGGCGTGGGACCTGGGGATCTGGGGACTGACGCTGGCCCCCATGGAGGGGACGCTGACGATCTCAGGCAATCTCCCAGTGCCGGTGTCCTGTGGGGCTGGTGGGTGGGCTGGGTAACCGCGACTCTGGGAAACCGGCCAGCCCCGCTCTGCACCTGCACCCCGCCCCTGCTCTGCTCTCTGCCTGGGGTCCCAGCCTGCACTGTCCCTTTCTCATTTCTGAACCCAGTCATTTGTGAACCAACGTCTGGCGAACGTAGAAACCCTCAAGGCCACGGACGTGGGCAGCCTGTACCCTGCTGCGTGGTGCCGTGGGTGCTCCCGGAATCTTCTCACTCTGACTGGGAGACCTCGGGCCAGTCCCAGCCTCTCGGAGGCCTCCTCCTTTTCCTGGTCTATAATCTGGTGGAGGATGTGTGGCAGATTCAGGGCAGCTGTTGAATGACGGTGACTTTGGAAGCCCTCAGCTCACACTGAATCATATTTAAGAGCGAGGGCTGGGCTGGAGAAGTGGCTCAGTAGTTACGGCACTTGCCCGGCGTGCACGAGGACGCAGGTTCAAACCCCAGCACCCACATACACAGCTGAGTGTCAGAGCAACGACAGAAAAAAAAAAACCAGAAAAACTAAATAAAGTTGATTCTCTTTGTCTCTTTCCCCCTCACTCTGTCTCTCCCTCACTGTCCCTCTCTCTTTAAAAAAAGAAAAAAGAGCAAGGTCTGTTGGTCAGGTGGGGCTGGGTGTCCTCCCCGCCCCATAAACCCTCTACCTCCCTCCAGGCGAATCTCTCAGGAGTCCAGTTCAGGGGTTCCCTTCTCTTTACACCACAGGCTGCAACCCCAGAGGGCTTCCTGGAGGGGGCCTCTCCAGCTCTGTCAGCCATGAGGACACCAGAGTTGGCTCCGTCATTTCAGAGCTCCCCCCGCCCTGTTCCCTTCCATAGCCTCACTGCGTCCCCTCTCCAAGCCCTCACCCTGTCCCCAGCGCCGGCCGCACAGTTTCTTCAGGAACGTCAGTGGTGAAGGTCAGGCCTTCTCCCCCAGGGCTGCCCCTGCCCGCTAGCCCAGGGGAGTTGCACTTGGGGCCATCTGTCTGAAAACAATTAGCAGTAAACGCCAGCGCATTGGGGCTCAGGTCACAGGGAGGGGGGGATGGAGCAGTGGCTTATAAATCCAGAAGGTTCCCAGCTCAATCAGCCTTTCTGTCCCTGGGCCAAGAAAAATCCTCCAGCCGCCTGCGGAGGGAGCTTCCCAGCAGCCCCTTGCTGGCTGGAGGTGACTTTGGAAGCCCTCAGATCAAACTGAAATCACATTCGCGCACAGGATGGAGCCGGGGAGGTGGCCGGGGACCATCTGGCAGAGCGCAGGCAGAGCCAGACGGCGGCGGGGCAGACTTATGTGCTCTGGTGGCCAGCTGGGGTGGGCGGGTAGGTGGGTGAGGTGCGAGGCCCCGTCTGTCCCCCGGCTTGGCCTGGGCCTGGTCCAGCCGCAGACTGGCTCCAGGGCTCCCCCACGGAGAGGGGCGGCTGCTCGCTGAGCTCCGGGGAGGCTTGGCTGGCGGAGCTGCCTTTGTGAATTGGAATAAGTTGCTGGTGTATTAAAAAAAAAAGGGAGATTTTACATAAAAATCTGTATGTTCAGCTTCTCTTAAAAACAGCTCTGGTGAGGCAGGCGGCCTCCAGCCATGGTCAGCCCGGGCTGGGTGCAGAGGCCGTGGCTGCCCCTCTGCCGGAGCGGCTTCTGCGTTTCGGCCCTGTGCCCATTCACCACCGCGCCTGGAGTGCTGGGACTTGTCTCCTGGGCCCTATGGGGTTTAGATTCTCATAGGAGAAGCAGGCATGAAATCACCCAAGAAAATGGGTATTGTGCATTGGGCACGACGGAGGGCCGGGGAAGGTGTCCCAGCTGGGAGGAACAACAAGGGCCAAGGCCCCAGGCTGCTTGTTGTGTCTGAGGAGCTCCAGGGGAGGCTGGAGGCTGGAGGCTGGAGGCTGGAGGCTGGAGGCTGGCACAGCTGGAGGGCTGAGTGACAGAGCACTGGGCAGGTGACCTGGCCATGCCGGGTGTGGGGTGCCCCAAGCAGACCCCTGTTGGACATCAGACTCTGGGGAGTCCAGCCTGCGAGCCTCGGGGACTTCCCCTCTTCCAGCCTCAGTCTCCCCACCTGCACAGGGGTCCACTAGAACCACCCCGGAGAGCATTGTGCTATAAAGTCAACATCCACATAGATCTGCGAAAGTTTTAATGCCTGGGGCGTGGAAAGTGCTGCGGAGCTTAGGGCAGCCGTTCTCAAACATTTTGGTCCCTGTCGCTCTTAAACATTGCTGAGATCGCCAAAGAGCTTTGGTTTATCTGCATTCCATTTGTCAGTATTTATCGTATAATAGATTAAAACATAAAATTTCAAAATCCGCATTTATGAGTTCATTTTAAAAGAACAAAATCCTCATAATATGGGTTTGGTTTTGTTTTTTGTTTTATTAGGGGGTACCAGGGATTGAACCCAGGGTGCTTAACCACGAGCCACATCCCCAGCCCTTTTTACTTTTTATTTTGAGACAGGGTCTCACTAACTTGCTTAGGGTCTCGTTAAGTTGCTGAGGCTGGCTTGAACCTGTGATCCTCCTGCTTTGGCCTCCCGAGCCGCTGGGATCACAGGTGTGCGCCATGCACCCGGGTTCTCATTACATGCTAATGTAGGTAACATATTCTTATGAAAAATAACTACTTTTCCAAAACCAAAGCCATCAGGGAGCCAAGAGGCCTGGTCTCAGGTTCACACAGCCTCACCAGAGCCCTGGGCTGCAGCCTCAGATCAGATCCTGCATCCGATCAGGCCCCATCTGTGGTTTTTGTAGCAGGACTAGAAGAATAGTATCCTCCCAGGGGAAGGAGGACCACGCAGCCCTCCCGGGGCCTTGGAACGGAACGTGCTTCGAGAGCTGCCTGCCCCTGGCTCTGTCTGCCCCCTCCGTCCTCTCAAAGCTGTAGGGAGAAACCCTGGCTTCCAGGTCCCTGCAGAGACCCAGGCAAGTGGGCATTTGTGACCCCAGGCCGGGCTCACCCAGCCAGCTGTGGGTAGGTCAGGTCACCTCCCTTCGGTGGCCATTGGTGACCTCATTATCCTTGTTTTACCTAATAGCAACCTTCCTGGTCAGATTATATGTGGGTGGCTGCACCTGGGAGGGCCAGGACTACAGGTGGGCCTGGGCAGGCCCGGAGACGCGGTCCCTTCCTTCCCTGGGGGCGCCAGCTGCACAGGGGAGAATTGGGGAGCTGGCTGCCTGCTCTGGGAGCCTTGGCCCCCTGCCTGTAACATGAGTGGCACTGTTCTCTGTCCTGAGTCCTCAGGAAGAGTGGAGAGCGGGTCCCCCAGCCACAACCCACTGGGGAGGCACAGCCCACAGCCTCAGGTGGCCTCAGGGTCCTCTCTTACAGGAATTCCCTGACCTCCCTGCCCTTGAATGGGCACCTACTGTGTGCTGCGTCCTTTTGGCTCCTCCACAGCTCAGCCTGGAGGTGACATCTTGTCTAGTTCTACAGAGGTCAAGGCCAAGGGCCTAGGGGGAGGTTGGCGGATGGCCTCCTCAGCCTCCTCGAAGCAGGAGCAGAAAGGAAGCTTAGCACCCTGGGGGGCCACCCACCCCTGCCTGCTCCAGCCTGAGGGGATTCTTGGTGCTGAACTGGGACAGCCCCTCTTTCCTCCCTGAAACCCACGGGTCAGGAGAGTCCTTCTGCGGGCTGGAGGCCGGCAGGTGGAGCAGCACTGGCTGGCCTAGGCCCTCCAGAGTGGCCTTGCTGGCCCGTCCCGGTATTCTAACGAGGAGGCAGCCCAGGTCACCAGCCAACGTGGGCCAAGAGGAAGGGGACATGCCTTGTCCCAACGGATTGATCCTGGAGGCCTAGGGTTGGTGGAGGCACCTCAGGCTCCCAGCTGGGCAGCAGTCCTTAGGTGACCGGATGGACATGAGACCCGAGCCCCAGACCTCCGCTGAGAGCAGAGAAGCACCTGTTGATGCCAATCCCCACCTGGAGTCCCCTGCACCGCCACTATTCTCTGGTGGGGAAACTGAGGCAGATCTGCTGATTCCTGGCTGTGAAGTTGCCTGACCTCTCGGAACCTCAGTTTTGGGGTCTGGAACAGCCCGTCTGATGGTGGCTGAGAGGCTCAAGGGGGAGAACAGCCCAGCCAAGAAGACCCACAAGCAGCTGTGCGCACAGCAGGTGCAGCCCGAGAGGCGGCTGCGCCCTAAATTCAGGGCGTTTTGTGTGACCAGGAAGCTTGCAGCGGTTTGCTATGGCAGCCCTGGGAGGCCTGGCCGGGGCTCGCGCCCAGGTGTGCATGAGGAGAAAGCTACTGCAGGACGCGCTCCCGACTGTCGGGCGCAGACGTCCCTGGAACGGAACTAGAGGGAACCGTTCTGTGCCGAAACTACTTTTTTACTACTTGATTTTATTTTTCATTAAAGAAAATGTATTTCATCTACACCCAGGGAATAAAGGCGTGACCAGCCATTTGTAAAGGTTCTGTCAGAATTGGCCCACACCCACGTGGGCCCCCATGCTGCAGCCACACTGGACGCAGGTCCTGTCCACAGTCTGTGAGCACCAGGTGGCACTTGGAGGCCAGGCTGGAATCTGGGTTCCAGGGCTGGCGTCCCCGCTCCTCAGTCCTCGGGCACAGGTGACCGTGCTCCCCCGCTGGCCTCCTTGTGCGTGAAACAGGAGTCCACGGAGGCTCCCTTGGAGTCCCCAAGGCCACCTGAGGTTCGTGACTGGCTAGAGGTCTCCCAGGACCCGGGGAAGCTCTTACACACGCAGTGAGGCTGCTCACAGAGAAAGGGTGTGAAGGAGAATTGGCAAAGTGGAAGGGGCACAGGGCGGGGCCAGGAGAGGCCAGGTGCCAGCTCCCAGCTGTCCTCGCGCAGTGGAGCCTGGGGACGTTGCTCAGTCACGTGGCTGGCCTTGGTCGCCAGCCCCACCCCAACTCCAGAGCAGCAACGTGGACTCCCTGGCCCGGCCCAAGGCCTCGGGTGCACAGACGCCCTCCTCCTGGGCAGGACATTCTGTTGCTCAGAGGTCCTCCCAGGAGCCAGCAAGGGCCGGGCCTTTCCTCAGAGCCGCAGAGCGTGCAGGGTCGGGCAGTGCGGGCCCGCAGAGCGAACCCTGTGCCTTCCACGCTGGAGGAGTTGTCTGGCCAGCATCGCCCAGTGCTAGCTGCGTGGTCACCCTGCGGGTCAGTGCTGCCTCCCGGGTCCCCGCGGCATTCACTGTGTTCCAGGGGACAGCCAATGTCTCCAGTGCCCTCCCTTCCTTCTGCACTGCCCAGAGGTGGCAATTCCCAGGCGTTTGGGGGGAGAGGTGGCCTTCAAGGGGGCGTGTGTGATGACTGGCGGAGCTGCCGTCTTCCTCCCTGGACCCAGCGTGGGTCTTCTCCCCTCTGCCTCCTGCAGTCTACTCAGGGATCAATAAACGTTTGCTGAATGAATAATCGATCACAGAGTCTGTCGGCAGCGGGGCTGGGGGCTCGTGACAATGAGAGGAAGAACCTAATTCCCAGCTGCAAGGCATCCGGTGTCCGGCGAGCGAAGCAAACAGCAAAGCCCGGGTAGAAGGTGGCTGGGCGCTTATGGTGCGCCAGGCCCAGGGCTGAGGGTGTGGCTGGCGGCATCGTGACCTGCGGCAGGTGGGTCCTCTTCAACAAGGGTCACTGTGGAGATGAGAGGAGGGGACGATTGTGGGGGTGTGGAGTGGGGACAGCAGTAGAGCTGGCTGTGCCCAGGGGCCTGAGGGCCAGGGGAGGGGACAGAGCCTGGTGCCAGAGAGGGTTGGGCAGAAGGTGGAACAACAGCCTTGGAAGATGTCCGCATCCTGATTTCTGGAATCAGTGACAGGTTGTGGCAAGGGGGCAGGGCCACGGGTGGAGCCGGGCCAGCCGCCGACCTAGGGAGGACATCGACGGGTGGGCCCCATGTGAGCTCAGCATGCCCACCACCCAGTGGGAGAGGGAGGTCCGGGTCCCAGGGATTCGACTTGCTGGAGGCCAGTGTCACCGTGCGAACCCAGTGTCACTGTGCGAGCCTGGTGGCCTGCAACCTGCCTCGCTGTGTGGGCCTCACTCTTCCGATCTGTTACCAGCAGAGAGTTTCAAAAGGAGAGAGAGTGCACACCAATGCCATCTCTCCCAGCAACTCCAGGGCTGGGCCGGGGGCCATGTGAACAGAGCAGCCCCCAACAGGCCACAGGCGGGGGTGGCAGGAGGCCTGGAGGCCAAGGCAGGGCTACGGCAGAGACAGGGAGGCCCCACACGCCAGCTGCAGGAAGGGCCGAGCAGCTAAAGGGCTGAGGCCCACCCCACAGCACCCAGAGGGTGAGGAGTGGCCGTATGGGGGCTGGGACCAAACGCAGCTCCAAGTTGTGCCCCGGTGGCTGCGGCTGTGGGGACCCTGTGCTGCCTTCTGGTGTGGGCATTGTCACATGTTGGTCCGCCGTCAAACGCTGTTCCATCTGAGTTCAGGCTGCTACCACAGAACAGCAGATGTATCCTTCCGCCTGTTCCGCAGACCCAGGGCCCAGGACCCTCCTCCTGGCCTGAGTGGCCTTTCTTCAGAGAGAGGGGAGGCTCTGCGTTCTCTCTCCCTCTTTCTTTCTTTCTTTTTTTTTTTTTAAGAGAGAGAAGGACAGAGAGAGAGAGAGAGAGAGAGAATCAATTTTATTGAGTTTTCACGTGGCTTTCGTTGCTCTGACACTTCATTGTGTGCGTGGTGCTGGGGTTCGAACCCGCATCCTTGCCCATGCCAGGCAGGCGCTGTAACTGCTGAGTCACCTCTTTAAAGGACACTAGCCCCAGCTGGGCCTGGTGCCTCACGCCTGTGATCCCAGGGACTCTGGAGGCCGAGGCAGGAGGATCACAGAATCAAGGCCAGCTTCAGAAACTTACCGAGGCCCTAAGCAGTTTAGCAAAACCCTGTCACAAAATAAAAAATAAGAAGGTAGGGGATGTGGCTCAGTGGCTGAGCACTGCTGGGTTCAATCCCTGGTACCAATAAAAAAAAGAAAGGAGGAGAAAGGGGACCATTAGTCCCTTCGGGGAGCTCCACCCTCACGACCTCATCTAACCCTAACACCTGTTGGAGGCCCCACCCCAACCCCTAACCCCTCCGCCCAGGAATCAGGGTCACCAAGGGTCAGTCATCGAGCCCTGCGAGAACTTTGAACCTCACCTTGCAGGCTGTCCATGTCCCCTAGAGCAACCTGGAGACCTGGCTTGGAAGCCCAGCTCTGCCCTTGAACTGGGGACACTCACATGGGCCAGCAGCCTCGTATTCCTGCTGCCTCCAAAGCCTTAGACGACTGTCACCCTGGCTGGCGTGGGAGATGCAAGCTTGCCGGGACTCCCGGGCACCCCAGCCCATGCCCTCTCCAGCCAGTGAGCCAGTGGAGCCCACTGCCCGCTGAGGTCCACTTGGGGCTGTGGCTGCTGCCTGGCGTGTCCCTTGACCTGAGTTGGTGCCCTTCACAGAGCTTCTGCGGGTGAGCTGCCCAGCAGGGCCCACCGTCTCCTGAGCAGAGGTGGCCGCGTGGCCTGCGCCCCTCTCGTGCCAGGCATTGAACTTGAGAAGGCAGAAGTAGCTGCTAGCTGATGGCCCCAGACGCGGTGCCAGGCCAGGCTGCACCTTCCCTCCGCCCTTCCTGCTGCGCTTGGACCTGGCTTCCGCCACTTGCAGCCAGCAATCTCCAAGTGACAAAGGGACACAGATTCTGACTGTTATTTTTGCTTTTTAAGCCAACGACGGATTTACGTTGGGCATACAGTTGGCGCTCAGCGCCGATGAGTAAACAGCACGCCGGCTTCCACAGGCGGCTCCAGGCAGATGGGTCCCTAATCAGGACTCTTTTTTTTTTTCCAGGACTATTTTTAAAGTTCTGCGAGAAGAGACTGCAATTTTTCCTTAGCAACTTCTCTAAATGTCTAGCAACCCCCGTGTCACGGACACTTTCCTCGCAGCCAGCCCACTGTGTACCTCCTGCGGCTGAAACTCTCTTTGGTTCCTTTCCTGTTCTTCCCTGCACGAAGGAACGTCTGCCGTGTGCTCTCGCGGCCAAGTCCTCGAGGGAGGACACAAGTGACCATTGTCCCCTTACCCCTGAGCAGGACTGTAGCCTGGAAGTCAGGGGGCTTGGATTTTAATCCCTTCCTGTCCGGGGCCTCAGTTTCCCCGTTTGTGAACCTGAACTGGGGGTGTCAGGAGCTTTCCTCGAGCTCTGGGTCACCCTGGAAGGTCCAGGCGGCTGATCCTTGGGCAGCGCTCAGTCCCCGTGGGAAGGAGCTGGTGGCTGGTGCTGTCTGCCCCGGGAGGCCCAGGAATGCACTCGGAATTTGCCAGCCCGGAGCGTGGCTTCCCAGCCTCTGCTGCCGGCTCTGGCAGCCCTGACTTGAGGACACGCATGGAATATTAACTCGGGAGGTGACATTGGCAGCCAGGATCCACAGAACGTTCCGGGCAGGGACAGCAGCCTGGGTCCAGGGATCCTCTCCAGCTGTCAGGGCTCAGGTCTGGCTGGGGAGGTGGAGCCACCGTCACCCAAATAGGGGACCCCAACGTCCTGGGCCAGGAGCCCTGGCGGGGGGAGGGACACCAGAGGAGGTGTTGCCAGGGCCACCGCACCTTCCCGTGTCTGCCCTTCTCTATCTTTGCCTGCTCTCTCCCACGGACTCAGGGGCCTGCACCTGCCACCCCTGCACCCCGCATCCCTGGGTGGCCGCTGCCTCTCACCCCCACCCCAGCCCCGTCCGCTCTGCAGACTCGCGACAGCAGGAGACCCAGAGTTCACCATCTACGGAGCAGATGGGGGGCTGCTCGGGGCTGGCAGGTGACCCTGCTCGCTGGCCACACAAAGCGGGAGGGTGAGGGGGCTCTGTTAGCGGCCACCACCCTGACCACCACCTCCAAGGCCACTTCCTGACGCTGCCACCTCGGGGGTTGAGATTTTCACACATGAACTTGGGGGACCAGCGCCACACCGTGGGGCAGCTTCACTGGGGCAAAATTCAGCCTCTTCACACTGCCAGAGGAGGACGCGAGGCCAGGGGGGCCACCTGGCCAAGAGCCCGCGTGCAGGGTCCTGGAGCCTCCCTGCCTCCCCCTGCTGCGTGTGAACTTATCCCCACTGGGAGGGCGCAGGGACCGGCGTGGCCCTGAGGGCAGCCTCGGGGTCAGTGACCCTGACCGGCTGTCGTTCACCACCGAGGGAGCTAGCGAGGGAGCAGTAGATGTTTATCTTCAGAGGCTGCGCTGTGGACAAGTAAGGGCCCTGGGGCCGGGAGCGAGGTCAGGCCGGCTCCTCATGATCCCTGACCTGAGGCCAGACCCTCCCCTGTGTCAGGCCCATGAGCACAGGGCAAGAGGGGCTGTTTGGGGCCTCACCGTAGAGGGCTAGGAGCCTTGAAGGCGCTGCGTGAGGACACCTAGGCCCCCATCAAGCCCACACTGCGTCCCTGTCTCCCCGAAGCTCAAAGCAAAGGGTTGGGCTGAGAGGCCTGGGGTTGAGTTTTACTCCACTGCTTAACAGCTGTGTGACCCTGGGCCACTCACCCGCCCTCTCTGAACCTCTCTTCCCTCATCTGTAAAACGAGGGTAATAATCTAGCCACTTGAGTGGATTATTATAAAAAAAGCATTGAGCGATGTACGCTGTGTAAACCGCAGGGCTGGGCACGTCGGAGAAGCTGGCTAGGGTCAGGTACCCACACGCATGTGCGGAAAAGGGGCCGGCAGGAAGTGCACTCACCTGTCGGGGGAGCAGCGCCGGGGGCGTGGGCTTAGCCTTCTTCCTCCTTTTCCTTGCTGCTCCCAGTCACTTGCTCTCTCTCTGTGCGTCGCTCTGCCTTTCCCGGGATTTTTGTTCCTGCATTTTTAATCAACAGAAGCTGCGCATTTCCTGGGTGCTGGGTGACATCTCAACACAGGTACACAACGGGCACTTGGCATCGTCCTCGCCTCGGACACGTGCGTCTTTGGCCCTGGGACGCTCAAAGCCCTACCCACCAGCTATTTGGAAGTGTGGTGCTGACTGCTGGTGACCACAGCCGTCCCTGGCACCTGTGTCCTTCTCCGCCAGGCCCCGCCCAGGCTCTGGTAGGTGCTCTCCACTCTCCAGCCCCAGGCAGAGGTGACAGCAGGCAGCGTGCCCTCCCGGGCCTGCCCAGTCTCACTTAATGTAAGTTCTTCTTTAAACCTGCCAGTGTCTCCTGGACATTTAGCAATAAGCCTATTTCCAGTGCCCTAAAAATAAATAATAAATAAATAAAAACCTTTGGAAACCCGTGAGCTGGAAAGTCCCCACCCATAGGAGAGCAGGCAAGTGAACTGTGGTGTTTCGCAGCTGAATATTATACAGCAATGAAAAGGAACTTCCTTCAGCAACACTCAACAATACAGCCAAAGCTCATAATGGGATGCGTGGCTGATTCTGTTGATATAAATGCAAAACCATCCAAGCCTCCACGATCACAGCAGAGGTCAGGATGGTGGACATCTCTGGGGACAACCAAGGGTCTCTGGGTGCATCTGGTCATGTTGTCCCTCCAGGTGTTAGCTACATGGGTGTGCTCACTTTTGGAAAGATCTTGCTCCTTACTCTTTTGACACACCCACTCTCGTGTACGTACAGTAAAAATGCAGAGGACAGAAGAAATACAAGATCTTGAGGGCCCCTCTTCTTCTATTGGACATTGCTGCATTTGTCTAAAATGCGGCTCTGCAGCAGCCACTTTGTGACCATGCGGCTGATAGATGAGGACAGGACAAAGTCAGCAGAAAGGAAAGGGGCGAAGGATCCTGGGTTCCTGGTGACCATGTAGAGGCACTTGAGAGGCAGGTCCGGGTTCCCTCCCCTTGATGCTGGTAGACCTGTGGCTGTGTGACTTCTGGGGTTTGGTCATGAGACGCGGTATGGCTTCCCCTCGGACACCCAGCGGTGAAGTCCGCCTCTCCTGGAGCCACCATACGGAGAACACAGAGGCAGGGAGAGACACCCGGCAGGCCCAGCTGGCAGAGTCCACCTGCCTGGGTGCCAGACTGTGCAGGAAGACGGTCCCCAGATGACCCAGTCCAGCCACCAAGCCTGCACTGCAACTCTAAGACACCCTGAGCTCCTGCACCCAGCAGGGCCTCCCGAAACCACAACCTGCAGCCGCGGCCTCCAGGTGGGTAACTGGGTGCGTCGCGAGGACACCGGCAGCCCTCACCCTGCTCGGAGGTCACAGGCCTCCCCTGGCTGCTGTCCTGTGCAGGGCGACACAGGGCTGCAGACTGCAGACCACGGGCTCTGCGGTCACCTGAGGTTGTGCCTCCACCCTGCTCCTGCGGCGAGCCACGCACGGCCCGTCCACACTCACAAGAGGGCGAGGCCTGGGCAGGGTTGGTGGCCCCTGGCGAGGCCATTGAAGTTGGGTGGCTGTCACTGTGGCCCAAGCCTCCTGCTGGGTGCGCTGATCAGAGGTCGGGACTCAGGGTGACCCCAAGAGGGTGTGGGGAGGAGAGCGTGTGGCTCCGGGTGTGAGCAGGGCCCCAGGGACGTGTGAGCAGGGCTCTGGGTGTGCATGCACAGGTTTGGGGGGTGTGTCCGGGACACTGTGCCCAGGCCTGCCTCACCTATCTGCCACCTGGTCTGCTGAGGCAGGAGGGCTGCGGTCCCTTCCCAGCCGCTCCTGCAGGTCTTCTCGAGGTGCCAGCCTCCCTTTGTCCTCGCAGAGCCTGGCCTCTGCCCCATCCCCACCGCAGCTCTGCCAGGCAGGTGGGTGCGGGGCCTCCCCTGAGCAGGGGCCTTCGCTAACGTTGGGTGTGGGACAGGCGGGCAACGGAGGAGAGGAAGGAAGGACAGGGCTGTGCCGGAAGGGTGTCCTCCCTGTCTCTTCCCACTTCAGACAGGCGCAGGGCTGGAAAAACTGCTTCTTTAACACAGCGATGGCACTGGCTGAGCCCCGGGTGAAGGGCAGGGCCTCACCCACAGCCCGGACTGTGGAGAGTTTCAGGCATGGGAATCGTGCTGCGCACATCATGGGTGAGGAAGGGGAACAGAGAAGAAGATCACTGTCCTGGGGACACACAGCAGGGGAGTTTCAGGCATGGGAATCGTGCTGCGCACATCTCGTGGGTGAACCGATGACACTGAGTCCCCACCCGGTGGGGCCCCCTGCCGCTGCTTTGCCTGCTTTCCTGTTTGCTCCAGTTATGTCAAGCGAGTCGTTATAATTTTATGTTTTTTAGATTAACATTTTTGCTCAAGGGCACAGTAATTAGCAAGCGGCAGCTGGGAGGATTCCAGGCCTGGGAGGGAGCCCCATCCCGAGGAGCCCCCCACAGCCCTCAGCCCCCGAGGGGCCCGCGATGAGGGTGCTGGGCCCTTGCCCAGCTGCCTCCTCCGTCCTGAATGAAGGGAGGAGGTTGCAAACGGAGGCTCCTGGACGAAGCCGGGCTGCGGGGGTGGCGTGGGGCCAGCAGGGCCTCTTGGTCTGAATGGGCAGCTGCTGCCCCAGGGGAACTTGCTGGGCCGCTGGCATCCGCCTTCTCCAGAGGTGGGATTTGCGGCCTGGCGAGGCCCATGCGCCCCAACCCCAGGTGAGGACACTGGGAGAGAAGCCCGGGTGTCCAGGGCGCGGGTGCGCGCCTGTCTGTCCCTGTTGCTCTGGCCCCCTGGGTTTCAGTGCTCCCTGGTGGCTTCAGGGACAGTGTCTCCCCTGTCACTCGGGCCTCTGGCTCCTGCCATCTGTGTCCCCACCATGCCCAGGGCTGGCTGCCCCAGCAGCTTCCGGTTGGTGGAGAGGGCAGGAACCCCGAGGAGCACAGGGGCTGGAGGGGCGGCCTGCAGGGGCCACTGTGGCCTCTCTCATCCTCACCCTGGGGCTGGAGGAGGCCGGGAGGCTGTGTGGATTTGCTGGAGGGAGCAGGGAAGTTCCGATGGCCTCTGGCGGCTTCTCCCTGGGACCGTCCCCTCCCAGGCTCACCCTCTGACCCGTTCACCCCCACACTTAGTTCCCCAAGTCTCTCGCTTGTGCTGGCGCTCTGTGGCTGAGGCTTGGAGGTGGAGACCCTTGCGCTGGGAAGCGGTGGCTTCTGCAGGGGAACAGCCGTGCCCACCCGGGCAGTCCACTGAGCCACTGGGATGAAAGGGACATGGGCTGGAAACGGTGGCCTGCCGGGCAGCACGTGAGGAGTGGACGGAAGCCACAGCCCACCTGTCCCAGCACAGAGAGGCCCACGCCGCTCCGTGCACAGCAGCCAAAACCTGGGAGGACCCCAAGTCCCGTCCTCTGGCCAGCCACTCAGTGGAGTAAAGAGGAGCCCACTGTGCGCACCCGGAGGGGTCTCCGAGCCGTGGCGCTGAGCCACCACTGCAGCCTGCGCTGTGTGGGATTCAGCCACATTTAGATCTCACATCAGTTCCACGCCCGTGAAATAGGATTCACCTCTTTCCTTTTTCCCATAAAAATGTGCACAAGCCCCGGAGCACCCCACGCTGTGGGAGGCGGGATGGCTCAGCAGCTGGGGACCTGCGGAGACTTAGCGCGGGATCCGCCAGCCGCACCTCCAGGTGCAGACGCCCTGGTGGAGAAGAGGTTATACCACGAGGAGGTGCAACAGGAGGCGGGGGAGGCCCACCGCAGCCTTCTTCACAGTCACCCCATGTGAGGGCCACCAAGCCTCCAGATGGAGAAGGAGCCGCAGGGAGAGTGAGACACCGGCACCAGCTCCCAAGGTGAAGCCGCCACGACCTCACAGTGTTCTGCAAAAAGACCTGAGTTTCCCAGGGTGGAACACAGGAAGGTGGGGTAGAGGAACTGTGGACGGACGTGGACGTTCGTGCAGCATGGATGTCACAGGCTGGTTCTTTCCTTCTGGTGCCAGGGATTGAACCCAGAGGCGCTTAGCCGCTGTGCCACATCCGCAACCCCTTTTATTTATTTATTTATTTGGAGACAGAGTCTCACCAAGTTGCTGAGGCTGGCCTCGAATTGTGATCCTCCTGCCTCAGCCTCCAGAGCCGCTGGGATTGCCGGAGTGTACCACAGTGCCTGTCTGTCACCTGTGGACCTGCAATGACACCAAGAGTGGTCCCTACTGTGCTCTGTGGACTGTGGTTCATGATGCTATTTCAATACTGATTCCCTGTCTGGATGGATCCCTCTCCTGCCACATGCTTGTGACCAGGCGTGGGGACTTGGGGACTGTGCTGTATTAACTCTGTAGATGTCTGCTTGACTTTTCTGTAACCGTGAAGCTGTACTTTCATTTTTAAAAAAGTCTATTAATCTTTTAAAATGAGGACATACATAGGCTGGAGCGGTGGCTCAGCGGTTACAGCACTTGCCTGGCATGTGTGAGGACGCAGGTTCAAACTCCAGCACCACGTGCACAACAAAGTGTCAGAGCAACGAAAGCCACGTGAAAAACTAAGTAAAATTCTCTCCTCTCTCTCACTGTGCCTCTCTCTTTATAAATTGATCAATTAATTAAATGAAGACGTGTAAATAAAAATCCTTCTTAGCTTGTAGCACTTTGGAAGCGGCAGGAGGGGTTGCAGGCTGACCGTGCAGGGAGTGAGGCCTCAAGAGCCAGAGCTGCCTCCACCAGCAGTGGATCCCCCAGGCCCCCGGCCTCAGGTCCATGTCTAGGGCTCGCGGGGGACCAGGGCCTGGGGTGAAGGAAAAGGGCCACGTGCCCACCAGGTGGAGGCCATTGAGCCACGTGACCTCCTGAGGTCGGGGCTGCATCTGTGGTCTGCTGAGAGCTGAGGGGACACAGAGCTCCTCTCACAGGGCGGGGACCAGGCCTGGCTCCCTGAGTGGCCTCGGGGAGAATCCTGCCCTTCCTCCTGCAGTGTCCTAACCCCACCATGTGCGGTCACATCTCTCGGACCCCTTGCCTCTTTCCCACATGCCTCATGTGCAGTCGGGGGCAAGGTCCCCATCTCCGGTCCTTGACGATCGTGAACACATCCCCTCGTGCTGGGTAATGGGTGGAACTGAGCCTCCCCCACGCCTGCGAAGGCCTCGGCATGCGTCCTGGGTCTCACCGGGGTCCCCGGGGTAGCCCCAATCCAACTCGGCAAGTGCCTTTACCAGCAGAGGACGCAGAAGCGCAGGGAAGACCTCTCGAGGGCTGGGAGGCGCGGTCTGCAGGCCCAGGAACCTCTGGGGAGGCCGCTGCTGCGTCTGGGCCCAGCCTCCCAGGGAAGCTGCGCTGCGGGCAGAGCCGCGAGGAGGGCACAGCCAGAGCTCCAGGGTCCCAGGCCTCAAGGAACCAGGCGGCTCCCAGCCGGCCACCCGCTGTGGCCCTTGGCTCCTGACTTCCTGCAGCTGGCGCTGTCCCTGGTCCACCCTGCGCTCCAGGCAAAGCTGGGGCTGGGCGCGTGAGGTCTGGCAGGGAGCCCCGGGGAGCAGGGCCGGCCACACACGGCCAGGCGTGTGCCCTGGTTGGCCTCGAAGCCCACCCAGCACTCGCCCCGTCTTCCTCCTGTTCTGCCATGGGAGGGCACAGGCAGCGGGCAGGACCCAGCAGATGGCTTCCGGGGCCCCCAGGAGCCCACTCGCCGGGGCTGGGCAGCGATGCTATCTGCCTGGTGGCCCCACCTCTGCCCTGGTGGCTCCTGCACCCCAGCTTCTGCTCGGATTGCGCTAGGATCTCATGTGAGTGTGTGTGTGTGTGTGTGAGAGAGAGAGTGTGTGTGTGAGTGTGTGAGAGTATGTGTGAGTGTGTGTGAGTGTGTGTGTGAGTGTGTGTGTGAGTGTGTGTGAGTGTGTGTGAGAGAGTGTGTGTGAGAGAGAGTGTGAGCGTGTGTGTGAGTGTGTGAGTGTGTGTGAGTGTGTGTGAGAGTGTGTGTGTGAGAGAGTGTGTGAGCGTGTGTGTGTGTGTGTGTGTGTGTGTTTTCAAGCAAGAAGCAACGAGCTCCCGGCCACGTAGGGCAGAAGCATTTTCAGGACCCCTTCCTGGGGGTCAAGGTGGGGTTGGCTGCTGGGTGGCACAGAGTGGCTGGGGCAAGGGTGGAGATGGAGGAGATGGAGGAAGGACTGCGTGATAACAGAGTCCTCAACGCCAAGGGACAGTGCCTTCCTGTAGGGGCCACCACGCCTTGGTCCATGACAGCTGCCACTGAGACCTCTGACCTCCGCAGGGCATGGCCAGTGTCCCCCAAGTCCCTCTGCGGGCACAAAGTGGGTAACCCAGTTTCCGATCAGTCCGGAGGTGACCTTGGCCTCGCAAACACGGTCAGAGCTGCCAACCGCTCAGAGGACCCTGGAACACCCCAACCTGGCCCATGGCCGCCAGTGAGCTTGTCCCCTACTTGGTCTTGGATACCCAGGACCTCATGAGGTGACCTGGATCATCGCCCAGACTCCATTCATCCTGGAAGGGACATCGTTGCTCCTGCCAACCACCGTCTTCCTGCAGCAACCTCCATGGGTCGTTCCAGAAGCCCAGGCCCAGCCCGAACAGAGGGGCCGGTGCCGGACCCAGGAGGAGGAGCAGGGGCTCCCAGGGGCCACGGGGGAGAAGGAGGAGCAGGGGCGCCCGGGGCTGGGAGGAGGAGGAGCAGGGGCGCCCGGGGCTGGGAGGAGGAGGAGCAGGGGCGCCCGGGGCTGGGAGGAGGAGGATCAGGGGAGCCCGGGGCTGGGAGGAGGAGGAGCAGGGGCGCCCGGGGCTGGGAGGAGGAG
>PVKS010002638.1:36310-115382 GCA_004027875.1 Aplodontia rufa | reverse complement strand
CCCCGCACCCCGCCCCATGCTGCAGATCCAACCCAAGGTCCCAAGGTACTGCGCCTACTAGGCAAGCGCTCCCCGCTGAGCGAGCCTCCAGGCCCTGAGGTAGGCTAGATTTGCATCTTCCCAAGGATCAGCAATGCTGAGCCTCTTCTCAGTGCTGGCTGGCATTGCACATTTTCTTTGGAGAAATGTCTTCAAATTCTCTGCCCATTTTGTAATCAGTTTGTTTCCCTTTTCACTATTCAGTCGTGTGTTTTCCATACTTTGGATACTAGCACATTGTCAGATACTTGTTTGGCTAACATTTCCTACCATTCTGACAGTTGGTCCTTTTTGTTTTCATAAGTGTGAATTGTTTTGAGAAATTCCTTTGATGTATATATAACTTTTTTTTCCTTCTTTGCTTGCACTTGCTAAATCAAAGGTCATGAAGATTTACTCTCTTTTTTTTTCTTTGAGTTATATCATTTTAGGCCTTCAATTTAGGTCTTTGATTCATTTTGAGTTAATTTTGAATTGTATTTATTTTTATAACTGACTTATAGTGAGCAGTTTCCTAATTATCATCCTAATGTTGAGCTTCCTTCTCAGATCTTTCTTTCTTTCTTTCTTTCTTTTAAAGAGAGAAGAACAGTGAGAGGGAGAACCAATTTTTATTGAGTTTTTCACATGGCTTTCATTCCTCAGACACTTAGGTTGTGTACATGGGTGGTGGGGTTTGAACCCGGGTACTTGCGCATGCTGGGCAAGCTCTGTAACCTCTGAGCCACCACTCTAGCCCCTCAGATTTTGTTTTAAGAAAAAAATGAGGGGTTGGGGATTTAGCTCAGTGGCAGAGCGCTTGCCTAGCATGCGCAAGGCCCTGAGTTCGGTCCTCAGTCCTAAAAATAAGGAGTCAAATTGAAGAAAAATGTGAAGTAAATAATAGCACAGTGGGTACCTGAGTATGGCTGAAAAGGTGAATAAAACTTGGGCATCCCTGCAGTCAGTTCAGGGCAATGATAGGAGGCATGGTAGTCAGGGAAGAGGTAGGGGTCGGCTGGATTTTTTTTTTTTTTTAAGAGAGAGAGAAAGAGAAAATAAAAAAAATTTTTTAAGTGAGAGGGACAGTGAGAGAGAAAGAGAATCAGCTTTATTTGGTTTTTCATTGCTTCATTGTGCATGTGGTCCTGGGGTTCAAATTGGCATCCTTGATGCATGCCAGGCAAGCGGCACAACCGCTGAGCCACCATGGCTCCAGCCCCTATTTTGAGTTTTTAAAACTATAGAAATTCCATAATTTCAAAGAAAGTGTTTTTCAAATCCTCTATTGATAACGAATACCATGGAGATCTGTAGGAAAACGTAGCGGTGCTTTTAATATATGCGGGGCACCAGTTGGAGAGCAAGGGGTGAAGCGGGCAGAACAAGCAATTGGAAGGTAACTGTGGTGATTCAAGAATGAGAACCCAAGGGCTGCCATGGCTGGGGCAGGCGACCTGAGAGATGGCTCCCTGGACAGGAGAGGGCAGACAGTAGGGGTGCCCAAGCCTTGAGGACATTCCAGCTAAGGGTGTATAGATGAGGACCCTGGGGAGCAGGATGACTACTTTTGGTGTAGGGAAATACAGCATGTGAGTCTGGGAAAGACCAAGGCAAGGAGAGAGACAGAGCTGGGCAGCTGGCATCTAAGGATTTTGGAAATGACTAGGCTGAGCAGGAGAATTTTGAGGAAGACTATATAGGGGAGGGACTTGGGTCGCAGCCTTAGGACAGCAGCAGTGATGGTAAGGCATCCTGCCATAGGACTTGACCTGAGAAGCCTGAGGGAGGAGCTGGAGCGGTGGCTCAGTGGTTGGAGCGCTTGCCTGGATGCACAAGGACCCGGGTTCTAACCCCAGCATCACATACACAACTAAGTGTCAGAGAAAAAAATGTCCAGATGGAAAAATCAATAAAAATTGATTCTCTTAAAGAGAAAAAAAAAAACAACAAAAAGCAAAAAAGCCTGGTGAGTGACTGGTCCTGGAATCTCCAACTCTCAGGAATGGAAGGGTTCTTCCATCTGGTCCTTGGAACCAGCTCTTGTCCCATATTTGAGGACCATATTTGAGCCCCCAAAACACCCTGCAGGGCCCTATCCTTTCCCAATGCCAGCCTCCCCCTTCCTGTGTTTAGGCAGCTCTCCCACAGAGAAGGGAGTTCTCCAGCTTCATATTTGATCTTTTTTTGTGGTGGCAGGGATGGAACCTGGGCCTCACGCATGCTAGGCCCCAGCCAGTTTCACATTTGACCTTTGCATCCTGCTCTCTAATGTCCCCTTCTACGCAGCAGAGGGTTGAACTATGTATGTGAACATGGTCCCTAAGTTCTCCCAGTTAAACACTCCTTGAGTTGTCTCAGGACATGGTTTTTATTTTTTATTTATTTATTTTTTTAAAGAGAGAGGGACAGTGAGAGAGACAGAGCAAGAGAGGAACAACTTTATTTAGTTTTTCACATGGCCTCAGTTGCTCCAACACTCAGTTGTGTACGTGGTGCTGGGGTTTGAACCCGGGTCCTTGTGCTTGCCAGGCAAGCGCCGAAACCGCTGAGCCACCGCTCCAGCCCCGGGACATGGTTTTGAGAACCCTAGCTCTCCTGTCCACCAGGTTTAGGACCGCCAACTCTGATGAGGAAGAGTGAGGCAGACTTGACTAGAGATGGTCACTTCTTTCTGGGAAAGAAAACAAATTCTTGCCAAGTGCTCAGAAATTTATGATCTCATTTAATCCTCCCATCCCTTGTGTACCAAGGTTTGTCCTCTTTCCGAAGAGGAAGCTGGGATTGAGGATGTAACTTGGTGGTAGAGTGCTTGCCTAGCATGCACAAGGTCGTGGGTTCAATCTCCAGTACTGGAGGGGAAAAAATAGTAGAAATCAAAGAAGAGAAAGCTGAATTTCCAAGAGGCAAAGTCAGTTGCCCAAGAACACCCCAGCCAGTGAGGATGGCACAGGGTGTGAACCAGGGTCTGCTCAAGGACCTCACAGTCCCCTGGGCCTTGTGACACAAGGACTTGTATTGAAGGGCTCTGTAGGAGGCTGGTGAAGCATGACCAAGAGCATGGTGGTGGGGTGCTCATGAAAGGTGTGGCGGGAAGGTCACCCTCATCCTTCTGATAGTTCCTCTGCCGGGAGTGTCACCCCACCAGGAGTGTCACCTTCATGGCTGCCAGTGCTAGCTGACTGTAGGCAAGTGGACATCATAATGTTGTACACAGTCACAGCACCCTGCACCGCCCTAGAGCTATTCTTGGAGAAGGACTTGACCCCAACAGGGCTGCCCTACTCTTCTCAGTTCTCTATCCAATTCCTAGAACGTGGTGAGGGAGAGAATGGAGGGGCTGAGAGGTTTAGCCTTTGTTCCCAAATACACCTGGACCCCTCCAAGCATCAGAGTTATGGTTAGGAGCTGCCACTCCTGGGTTTCAGTCTGGCTTTGTCATTAGTAAACTGGGTGCAAGTGACTTACCCTCTTTCTCTTTGGGATGATAGTAATATGGGTGTCATGAGTTGTCATGAAGGTCAAGGAATCTTACCTACAAACACGTGAAGAGTGCCTGGCACACGGTAAGAACTCAAAGGCAACCCTGTCAGAAGACATCTTTTTTTTTTTTTTTTTAATAAATCTCAGCAAGAGGGACAGGGAGACAGAAAGAGAAAGACAGAATCAATTTTATTTAGTTTTTCACATGGCTTTCGTTGCTCTGACACTGGGTTGTGTACGAGGTGCTTTTGGTGCTAGGGTCTGAACCCAGGTCCTTGCAGATGCCAGGCAAGCACTGTAACCACGGAGCCACCGCTCCAGCCCAGAAGACATCATTTTTAGATTGCTTACACTGAACTTAGAGGATGCAGATTAAGGGGTATCAATAGCTACAGTTAAATGGCTTCAATAGTAAAGACCATTTAGATAATGAAACCTCCTCTGTGTCACGGGGTAGAGGATAAAATAGGAGCGTGAAATCCTGGGAAGTCAGTGCCCCTACACAGAAGGAAGCAGCTGCCCAACTAAGACCAGCTTTTTTTATTTTTTTTTCCCCTGAAACAGGGTCTCTCTAAGTTGCAGAGACTGGTCCTCAAACTTTCAATCCTCAGCCTGCTGAGACACTAGGATTATGGGTGTGTGCCCCCAAGCCAGTTTTTGACTTGTGAACATTTGGATCATTTCGCCACATCTTTGGATTTTCCAAAGCAGTAGGAAATTCAGATATTTATGTGAAGCATACTGTTCATTTGTCTGTTTGTTGAGATGGAGTCTTGCCCAGGCTGGACTTGAAATGCTGGGTTCAAGCAATCTCCTGCCCCAGACTCTGTAGTAGCTGGGACTACAGGTGTGCATCTACGTACTGATTTTTAAGTGCAGCAATTAAATTCAAGTAAACAAAAAATTTGTAGGCCAAATCAAACTCTTGTGAGCTTCCAGGGTACAGCTTTCCTGGAGCATCACTGTCCCAGGGTCAGGTTAGGTTTGCAGTTTGTTCAGCAAATTTGACTCTTGCTACATCACAATTGCTTTTTCGGTATGGGGGACAAAGAAGTGAATACAAGAGACAAAGCATCTGCCCAAGAGGAGCTGATGTCAGCTTAGGTATACACAAAGGCAGGTGAGGGTGTGTGGAGGGCAGGTCAGGGTAGCCAGTGATCTCAGGAGTATCCTGTTGTCAGCCATGGGAACAACAGGATAGAGTACAAGGACGAGGAGAGGCAAAGGCCCTAAGGTGGGATGGAGGAGTTGAAGGGGATGGAAGCCAGGGACAAGCTGGAGATGCGCCTGGAGTGCAAGGTGAATGAAAGGAGATGGCACTGCGAAACAGGCAGAAGCAGGGCTGGCAGGGCCCCACGTTCCGAACCCCCGATGCCAGCCCAGAGAAACTTCATTCTTAACAACTTCTGACATTTAGTTTGTCCCATCCCTTGCTCCCTCCCATCCCTAAATAGATAATCCTTTGCACGTTTTGTGATTCCTTTGTGCCTATAACACAAACTTTTTTTCTTTCAGGAGTAGAGGTTGGCATTAGGGATTAAACCCAGGACCTCCCACATGCTAGGCAAGGGTTCTACCACTGGGCTACATCCCCAGCCCTTTTTTTGAGAAAAGGGCTCTCTAAATTGCTCATGCTGGCCTCAAACTTGAGATCCTCATGCCTCAGCCTCCCAAGTAGCTGGAATTACAGGCATGCGCCACTAGGCCTGGCTATTATCAAATGTCTTGTGAGTACAAAACCTGATTTTCATCCAACTCTTTTTTTAAAATTTTTTAAGGAGTTATCATACAATCATAAATGCATATAAAGTAACAATATCATATGCATTCGTTCTTAAACCAGAATTACCCCCACTTTGCCCACACCCCAGTCTTGATTATACTATATTTCTCCCCTACAAGTGTTATAACTGCTTAGACTGTGAATTTTCCAGAATTAAATGATTGCATAAGTATTATTTGGATTCTGGGGGTGGGTAAACTCATTCAACTCTTAAGTTCTCACCCCTATGTTCAAAGAATGTGCCCTTAAAGCATGTTGCCTCTTGTCTCCCACCTTGCTTTCCTCATCTGCAAAATGGAAACATGCAGGCCTGTCTCACTGTACTGAGGAAGAAATGAGATAAAGACTGTAAAACTTGGGAGCTCAGATAACCTGGGCCTTTAAGAAACCCAGTGTTCGTGAGTTTCTTAAGTTCTCTGGGGCTATAAGCTGAGTGTCCCTTGAGCTGCTGGGAAGGATTTTGCCCTTCCTTCTTCCCAGGGGAATCCCCTCTGACTTCCCACCTGACACTGTGAACCTCAGTTTCCTCTTCTAATGGGAGGTAATAGAAGAAAGGAGCAGAGAACACAGCTGCCACAAATCTTTCTTATCCCTGCTGTCCCCAACTTCTGTTGCCACGACTTTCATTTAAGTCCTTTTTGAATTGGTAGTCAGTTTTTTCTCCGCTCCGCCCTGCCAGCCTCGGCTTCCACCCCAGAACCCAGGCATTCCAGCCCCATCCCAGGGTGAGTCCAAACAAAGGCCGGCCCCAGGGGACCAGCAGCCGCCAAATCTGAGACTGGGCTCAACTGACTAGGCGGGCAGAGTCCCTGCTAGGTGGAGAACGGCCAGGAATCCGGAGACCCTCCCTGGTACCTGGGTTCCCCCAGATGCCCGACTCGCCTGCTCCCACTTGAGACAGGGAGAGGGGCGTCATCTCTGCCACCTCCCTGCTCCTGCTGTCCCCTTTTTTCTCAGGCTGTGGAAGGCAAAGGGTTAAATCCCATAGAGCTGATGCTCTGACTCCTGGCTAGAGGGGCCCGGGAAGCTGGGGTCACTTCCTGCTCCGTCCCAGTCACCCTGAACTGGTCCCCGGGTCCTCAGCCTGGAATCACCCCTTGAGAAGGACCCCAGAGTCCTCGGCATTTAGCTCGCCCCCCCGAGGCAGGGCATTTAAGGGGTTAAGTCCCCTGGGGCTGGAGTCTGCCTTCCGGCTTTTCCCAGACCCCAGAGCCGTGAGTTGGGGACGCCTGGGTTCCTGGGGGGTGGCCTGGAGGGCCCGGGACGGCCGCCGGGGAACAATGGGGCCCGGGAGGCGGGGGGGCCCAGGCGACCGGGCCCGAGCCCCCCGCCCCGCCCTCGTCCGCCCGGGGCCGGGGCGGGGGCCGGGGCAGGGGGCCGGGAGGGCTGGAGGATTCTGGGAAGAGCGCAAGGGTCTGGCCGTGGGGGAGGGGAGGGCGTGAGCATTCTGGGAAGAGGGAATTCGGCCGGCGGGGCCGGGCCGGGGGCGGCCGGGGGCGGCCGGGCGCCGAGAGCCGCGGTTCTGGAAGGAGCCAGGCGCCGGCGGGAGAGCCGGGAATCTGGGTGCCGGGGCGGGGGAGTGGGAGGATGCCCGGGCTCGGGACTGGACGCCGGAAAGAGGGTCGCTGTGCTGCAGGGGGAGCACGAGTCCGGGGTCCGGCCTAGTGCGGGCGCGGGTGGGCCAGGGGCCGGGGTGGCCGCATTCCCGCTGCCTCCATGTCAGGGTCACCCTGGGCCGCTCCCACACCTCTCCCGGAGGCGGTCTCCTCCTCCGCTCCCTCCGCAGTGGGGCCGTCCCGAGGTCCGAGGCTGCTGTTCTTGGGCCTGGGCAAGAACTTTCATCTTCCTTGTCTGCCGGCTCGTTAACCCTTTCCCTTCTATTCTGGACCACTGAGTTTGCCTTTCTCAGCCGATCAAGGTACATAAGCCCTTACCTGTCCTCAGCAAACACAGCAGGTCACCTTTAGAGCAGTCGGGCACAGGTCTCTACTTCCACCTCCCCAAAGCCACTTACAGGTGGGGGAGGGGATTCTCAGAGCCTAAGCGGGCACAGATGAAGAAATTAATTTACTTCCTAAAAACTAACTTCTATCTAACTGCTCTTTATCAGGGTTCGGAAGGCTCTTGCTTCTCCTTAGTCACCTCTCAGACTAGTCCTTGCCATGTCTGTTTTGCACCATTGCCCCTGCGCACACAGTGCCCATCCCACAGCCACCCAAAGCTCAGGCCCTTCCC
This sequence comes from Aplodontia rufa, assembly GCA_004027875.1. NCBI lineage: Eukaryota > Metazoa > Chordata > Mammalia > Rodentia > Aplodontiidae > Aplodontia > Aplodontia rufa. The sequence continues at coordinate 107,863 of PVKS010002638.1, read as the reverse complement.
AGGGATTCCCATCAGGGTATCGATGTGATAGGAATACCTCCTAGCACTTTGCTTCTGTGACCCTGTTCCCTCATCCTGAAATCATCTGTGCTTTTCCCCTGTGGGGTGGGGGTGGGGGTCACTCTGAACTTGGGTTCCTTTGCTGCTATCCCTTTGCAAACTGATCTTTAAAGGCATTGGATCAAACAGTTTTTTGCAAGGGGCATCTAGCTCACTCTTCAACTTTCATTCATTCAAGAAAATCTTGAGGACCTGTTATGTGCTAGGCACTGTCCTGTGCATGTGACACAGCAGAAGAACAGAACAAAAGGAAGGGGCGCAAGATGGGACTGGAAATGGAAGGCTTTGATGGACAGGATTGTCCCCAGCTCATGGATGCAGATCTTCAGGCCTAGTCACTGGGTCAAACCCTTCCTTTTATAGCCAAGGAAACTCTGGTCCCAGGAATTTCTCCAACCCATTCTCATGTGCAGCCAGCAGGCTCTGTCTGAGCTTTCCTCGTCACTGGTCTTCTGCCAGCAGCCCACGAGTATGAGTCTCACATGACTCCCAAGGTCACCTCATGCTCTCAGAGACAGGGACAAGGCAAACATCAAATGCTGAATTTGTGGTCTTAGCTCTGCCACTTCCCAGCCTGGGACAATGGTGGCTTCTCCCTGAGTGTTGATTTACTAATCTGTAAAATGGACAACCTGATTCCTGGGTCACCTCACCGGGTTGTGGGAGGACTGGGTGGGAGAAAAATGAGGACACCCTGGCAGGCAAAAGTCCTCTGCAAGTCTTCTCCACACACTTGTTCATTCTCTTTTCCTTTGTTTCCCTCCCTTGAGGCTTCTGCAGAAGCCCCTGACTTTAAATTGCCCCTCCCCTGCCCAACTTGATCATCTTTCTGTGCTTAGAAAAAAAGGAAAAGTACCCCAGTCCTTTTGTAGGGCTCCTGTCTTCTGTGGGAAATCGGGAGTGGTTGCTTTATTTTTTTTTTTTTTAAGAGAGATGGACAGCGAGGGACGGAATTAATTTATTAGTTTTTCATATAACTTTTGTTGCTCACTTTGTTGTGTACATGGTGCTGGGGTTCAAACCCAGGTCCTCGTGCATGCCAGGCAAGCGCCACCGCTCCAATCCCAGTGGTTGCCTTTTTTAACCCTTAAAGCATGAGCCTCAATTCTGTCTGGGGTTCATAAGGGGAAAGTTTATTGGTCTCAATTAGCAGCCCCATTAAGGAGGAAAATTGGAGTCTTAATGAGCTTCCTCTGATTTGCAAAATAACAGGTTTCCCAGCCTCTGGGCATCAGAGGTGTGGGTGAGAACCTCCCTCCACTGTGGGTGTCAGGTACTTCTCCAGCCCCCAGTCGGGGTTCAAAGGGTTATGACTGATGCGTTTTTAATTGCACTCTTAAATTCAGCTACTTGTTTAGTTGTAATCTTAAGATCTGGAGCAAGAATCAGGCCTGAGGCGCACAGGGGGCCACGGAACTGGTGCCCAGTAAAAGGAGGTGGTAGGACACTGAAGTTCACCTAAGCAGGAATAAGGAGAAGTGAGGCTCAGGGGGAGTAAAAAATAGTGCAAAAATCACCTCCCACTGTGTGCCATCTCTCCCTTTTCCCCCAGGGTCCCTGGAACCCTCAAAGTCCCGAGCTCTGGGATGGAGCCTGAGACAGCGCTGTGGGGCCCGGATCTGCAGGGTCCTGAAGAAAGCCTGAATGATGCTCACAGAGGTGAGGGGCACAGGAAGGGCCTGCAGTCCGACAATACAGTAGCCCCCGTTCAGGGAGGGGCCCAGACTCTGGGAGACATGCAGGGGAGGGAAGAGAGACCAGACCCTGTGTTCTGAAAGGAGATGGGGGCTGGAGACTCCCTTTCTGTCTGTAGGTGCCGAGAGTGGGAATGAAGAGGAGAGCCCTCAGCATGAAAGTTCTGGGGAGGAGATCATCATGGGCGATCCAGCTCAGAGTCCAGAATCCAAGGACCCACCAGAGATGCCCCTGGAGAGCCCCTCCCAGGATCCCTCAGCCCCACAGGATTCCCCAACCCCTCTGGGTTCCTCCAACTGCTTGGACCACCAGACCCCTCTGGATCCCCCAGCGCCAGAGGTAGTCCCTACCCCGTCTGACTGGACCAAGGCCTGTGGGGCCAGTTGGCAATGGGGGACCCTTACCACCTGGAACAGCCCCCAGGTGGTCCCCGCCAATGAACCTAGCCTAAGAGAGCTGGTGCAGGGTCGCCCCTCTGGCGCCGAGAAGCCCTACATCTGCAACGAGTGCGGCAAGAGCTTTAGCCAGTGGTCCAAGCTGCTGCGGCACCAGCGCATCCACACAGGCGAGCGGCCCAACACCTGCTCCGAGTGTGGCAAGAGCTTCACGCAGAGCTCGCACCTGGTGCAGCATCAGCGCACGCACACGGGCGAGAAGCCCTACAAGTGCCCTGACTGCGGCAAGTGCTTCAGCTGGAGCTCCAACCTGGTGCAGCACCAGCGCACGCACACAGGCGAGAAACCCTACAAGTGCACCGAGTGCGAGAAGGCCTTCACCCAGAGCACCAACCTCATCAAGCACCAGCGATCCCACACGGGTGAGAAGCCCTACAAGTGTGGCGAGTGCCGGCGGGCTTTCTACCGCAGCTCAGACCTCATCCAGCACCAGGCCACCCACACGGGCGAGAAGCCCTACAAGTGCCCCGAGTGTGGCAAGCGCTTCGGCCAGAACCACAACCTCCTCAAGCACCAGAAGATCCACGCCGGTGAGAAGCCCTACCGCTGCACCGAGTGCGGCAAGAGCTTCATCCAAAGCTCGGAGCTCACCCAGCACCAGCGCACGCACACCGGCGAGAAGCCCTACGAGTGCCTGGAGTGCGGCAAGAGCTTCGGCCACAGTTCCACCCTCATCAAGCACCAGCGGACTCATCTGCGTGAGGACCCCTTCAAATGCCCGGTGTGCGGCAAGACCTTCACCCTGAGTGCCACGCTGCTGCGGCACCAGCGCACGCACACGGGCGAGCGGCCCTACAAATGCCCCGAGTGTGGCAAGAGCTTCAGTGTCAGCTCCAACCTCATCAACCACCAGCGCATCCACCGCGGGGAGCGGCCGTACATCTGCGCCGACTGCGGCAAGAGCTTCATCATGAGCTCCACCCTCATCCGCCACCAGCGCATCCACACGGGCGAGAAACCCTACAAGTGCTCCGACTGTGGCAAGAGCTTCATCCGCAGCTCGCACCTCATCCAGCACCGACGCACCCACACCGGCGAGAAGCCCTACAAGTGCCCCGAGTGTGGCAAGAGCTTCAGCCAGAGCTCGAACCTCATCACGCACGTCCGCACCCACATGGATGAGAACCTCTTCGTGTGCTCCGACTGCGGGAAGGCCTTCCTGGAGGCTCATGAGCTGGAGCAGCACCGGGTGATCCACGAGAGGGGCAAGACCCCTGCCCGAAGAGCTCAGGGTGACTCCATGCTGGGGCTCGGGGATCCACTGACCCCACCTCCTGGAGCCAAACCCCACAAGTGTTTGGTCTGTGGAAAGGGCTTCAATGACGAGGGCATCTTTATGCAGCATCAGAGAATCCATATTGGAGAAAATCCCTACAAAAATGCAGACGGTCTCAACGCACACCCAGCCCCCAAACCAGCTCAGTTCCGCTCCCCAAGGCTCCCTTTTGGAGGGAATTCCTACCCAGGTGCTGTGGAGGCCAGAGCTGATCCCCCAGGACAGCCCCTTAAAACGCCCGATGGTCAGGAGAGCTTCAGCCAGAGGTTGGGGCTGCTCTCCTCCAAGTCTTACATTTGTTCCCACTGTGGAGAAAGCTTCCTGGATCGTGCCGTGCTCCTCCAACACCAGCTCACCCATGGCAATGAAAAGCCCTTTCTCTTCCCGGATTATAGGATTGGCTTAGGGGAAGGGGCTGGGCCCAGTCCCTTCTTAAGTGGAAAGCCCTTTAAATGCCCTGAATGCAAAAAAAGTTTTGGCCTCAGCTCTGAGTTGCTGCTACACCAGAAAGTCCACGCAGGTGGGAAATCCCAGAAGAATCCTGAGTCAGGGAAGAGCTCTTCCGTACTCCTGGAGCACCTCAGGAGCCCTCTGGGGGCCAAACCCTACAGCTGCTCTGATTGTGGGGCCTCCTTCCTTGATCGCCTGGCCCTCATCCAGCACCAGGAAACCCACACCCAAGAAAAGTCCCCCAGACCTGAGGACCCCCTGCCAGAGCCAGCAACACTGTCCACAAGCCAGGAAGGTGAGGGAGAGGCCTCTGTCCCCACAGGGAGCAGCAGCCACAGTGAGGAAGACAGCCCCAAAACCCTCTTGGAAGAAAAGCCCTATTTGTGCCCTGAGTGTGGAGATGGCTTCACAGAAGTTGCAGCCCTCCTCCTCCACAGAAGCTGCCATCCAGATGTCTCCCTGTGAAACAGGTGTGGAGACTAAGGGCCTCTCTCTCCTGAGAGGAATGCTGGATCCCCCAAAAAATAATGTGGGGAAAGGAGGACAACCCTGTCAGATTGTAGAGAAGTGCAGGATAAAGAACCCTGGGGAAAAAATAGTACTTTACATCAGCGATAAGAAACCCTATAAAATTGTTGGTGGGAGCCACTTATAAGGCAGTAGAGAAAAACTGTTGGGTTAGAAACCCTATAAATATGTAGGAAAAAAAAAAGCCCTTTAAGTCTGTAGCAGAAAAAAACCCTATAAACCATAGTGGATAAAAGCCCTATTAATTGTAGGAAGAGGTCCCAATATGTCTCTTAGACAACCCCATAAAACTATCAAAATCCTATAGGGTTAGGGAAGTGCAGGGAATCTGGCATGGCATTGATGTGGGATGGTGACCCTCAGAGGTGTAAGAAACCTTCAATGCTGGTTCTGCAGTGTCCTCTCCCATGGGAGTGTGGGAGGAGCCCCTCTCCAGCAGCCTTGGACAGTTACACTGAGAAAATTCTCAGCTGGGGAGTAGTATGGGAACAGGTTGGAACTACAAAAACATTAAGTGATGAGGAGCTTTTGAATCCACAGAAATAAGACAGAGACCTGGGAGGGAAAAGGTGTAGCTTGTTTCACTGGGGGAAGGGGTAGGGTAGGAGGCCAACCTTAGAGGAATTGTGAGAGTTAGGGGAAAGAGGTCCATGAAATCCATTATCAACATGAACCCAAAAATGGAGGAGAAAAATTATGTCAAGCCTTTATGAAGGCTGAAGTTTGGGGTGCATAAAAAATCAAAACTTGAAGTATAAGAATACTGAGAATCCACCACAAAAATTAGGAGGAATTCCCATTAGATTGCATGGAGAGAAGCAGATCAAGATGGAGAAGCTGTTCAGATGGAACCCAGCAAACTCCAGGCCAGAATCTCCCCTTTCCAGGAGCTTGTTAAACTGTTAAGTGCAAGCAGATCACAGTGCAGGCTGCCAGGGTTATCCCTGAGCCAGGCAGGACCACTTTTCTCCAGCCCAGCTGGAAATGTCTACTCCAAGAGGCCTCCAGGATTGGAGGGGGCCTCTGCCACATTCTCAGGTCTCATGGTCAGGAGGTTTTTCCTGAAATCTAACTGCCCCCAGTCTTGCTGCAGTGGCAGCCCATTTATTTCCTCAACTTTTGTTCTCAGTGGAGAGGGAGAACCGCTGCTAGTCGACCTCCAAAGAATAAATCCCTTCAGAGACTCAAGACTTGTGTGTGGTTGTCCTCCCTAGACTGAGTCAGTGAGAGCCACTTGTGGGTTCTCTGTGGCAACAAGGGATGGCAAGATGACAGAACAGAAAGCTTTGATTAGTGAGCAACCTGATTTTAAACCTCAGCCTTTCATGTGAGCTGGTGGCAAGGCTGCCCACAGGATGAGCCAGCCCACATGCAGTGATGGGTGCCCAGACACCCCTCAGACTGGACCAGAGGTCCCCAAAGAGTCTATAGAAGCCCGACCACCTTCCTCACCTGGTACCTGGAGCCCTCAGGTGGGGATGACCCAGCCTGATTTTGGCCTTTGAAAGGAAAGATTCCACCCCCTTGGCTCCTTTCTCTTCCTTAGCCAGAAATCATTGGAGGGAAATGGATGAAAAACATTCTGCCAGGCGCATCTCCACTCCTCACACACCACACAGCGCTACACACTTTTCATAAACCCAACCAAACCTGCTCATGTGACTGGGACTGTGTGATGGGAGAGATGGTTGCCTATAAAATGGTTGAAGAGAAGACTTTGGAGAGAAGCATCTGCAAGAATATCTCCTCCCCTGACCCTGGAGACCCTTAAAGATGGGGAGGACTCTGCTCAGGGCTTGGTTGGAAAGGAAGTGCCCCCAACCCCACACTGGCACCAGTGATGCACTGTGCTGGAGTAGGAGGACTGAGATGCCAAGGTGAGGTTGCCCTTCAGAAGTCACATGCCCAGAGAGGGGCAACCTGGATTCCTACAAAGCTGCAGAAGAGAGACCTCTAATCCCATTATCTAAAAGTTCAAAAGGTGAAAATCCTTCACTCTCATCTATCCTGTCCCCAATAGGATAACCCTCAAATCTAAAAGGATCAAAATCTAGAACATTGTGGGGACAGCCTTGTTAACATCCACATTAAGCCCAACCCCACCCAAGTGCCAGGTAGGAGAGGGCCACTGAGAGCGGAGGAGCCTGCCTGCAAATCTCTGTTGACAGAAATGTCTGTGAAAGGGGTGTCCCTGTAAGACTAAAGAGTCTTAGACTTGAAGTTTAAACTGATATATCCCCCTCTGAGATGGTAGTGGAAACTTCAGTTGTAGAGACAAACTACTTAAAGCTAGATGCACATTACTTCAGACACTGGTCTGAGAATCTGTCCTCAGAAGAGTGCTGGGGGCTCAGAGCTTTTGGGGCTCAGAGGTCATTCTGGGGGGAGGTGGTCAGTGTAGTCAAGGTCGACGGTAGCCTATTGAGGACTAGGGTGTAGCATACATAGTAGGATGCTCGCATGTTGTGGGGACAGGTGAAGGCTAAGAGCCTTGGCTCAGGTACTGAACGGATGACATGGACACTACTGGTGGAGTCTGGGGCTTCCTAGTAGGAAAGGGGCGGTTAGAGACCTCTGAGTGTGACTTGTTCTCTCTTGCCCACCTTCCAAAACTCCTTTAGCCAGGTGCCTCCCTCCCAGAGCCAGCTATATCTGGGGAGGAACTAGGCAGAGCAATGGCAGTGTCTAGGGGTCGAGACACTTGCCCACCAGAACAGCCTGGAAGGCATAATGTAGTACAGCCCTCTTATCTCCCTCTTAATTCCCTGCCAGCCCCAGAGCCCTCAGAAGTGCCCTGGTGGAAGAACCCAAGAGCCGGGGGCAAGAAGTCATTGGTGGAAGTAGAGGGGAAGGGTAGAAACCGATCTGAGCTTAGGGTGAAACTCTAAACTGCTGTGGCTATGGAGGTCAGAAAGAACTGGGCATGAATTCTGAATTGGGGGGAACTTGAAACCATCACAACCAAGAGGTGGGGCTCCCATGACCCCCACCCTGAGGTAAGCAGCTCCCAGATTCCTTTGCCCCAATGAGGGTACAAGCCCCACTCACCTGACTTGTCCCAGTGAAGAGAGGCCCCACTTTTGAGTGTTGTGTGTCAGTAACAGTGTTGTGTCACTGGTGGTCTTGTTGATTAGTTGAAGAGAATAAAGGGAATAAGACTTCCCAGTGTTTTGTCTTCTTCAGCCTAGAGCAAGCTCAAAGAACTTGTCCTCTCCTAGAGCCAGGACCTATAAGTGACCTCAAAAGCTTAGCCCAGCCCCAGGTCCAACCATTTCCCAGGAGCCATAAATCTCTGTCCATTGGTGTTTATGAAATTTTGAAATTCTGCTGGATAAGAAAAAAAAATCCATACCCTTACAGGAGAGGGGGTAAAATCTTATGAATTGGCAGAACCACAAAGCTCTTGTCAGTGCCTGCTGACTGTAAGGTGGCTGCCTGGTGACTTTGGCTATAATAACCACACTACCTGGGGTGCCACTAGGAAAAGCTCCTAGGATCAAGTTCCAGCTACTATTCCTGTTTCCCTTGGGTCCTGGGCCTGGTTCAATCTCTCCTCTGGACTGGGGCCTCTTAGACAATGAGGAGAGATGGGTGGAGTTCTGGCTTGTCATCTTACTACCAGGATGTTAGCGCATGGACCTTCACCATGTGGAAAGCTGAGGCTCAAGGGAAGACAGCTGCTTGCCCAAGATCCACAGCAAGCCAGTGAGTGAAACCAGAATGGCCAGGAGTTCAAGTGACTCTCCACCCTGCCAAGCCTTTCCTCCTATGGCTGGGCCTGCCTGGGCCTGGCCTGGGCTCCACAGCGTCTGGGCCAGTTGGGGCTGCTCCAAGCATTTCTCAGTGTCAGACTGGCTTTGGTGCTCTATCTCCTGAGCTTGATCATGGCCCTTGAGTGGCTGCCTGAGGTCAGCCCTTGTTCTAGCCTGTCACTTGCCTCTGCCCCTATCAGCCAGGGAACTTTTGTCCTAGGCAGGAAGATGTCTCTCTGCACCACTCTAACTCAGATCCCAGAGTAAGCTCTCTCTCCCCACCTGGAAAGTGGGCAGGGTATGAATGGGTGGAAAGGCCTTCATAGAGAGGTGATTAATCAAGACTTCTCCATATTCCCTGAATTCGCAGCGCCAAGGACACTAAGGTATATTAGAACTAGGCTCAGCACTGGAGGCCTTGGTAAGGTGAGGGAACTCCAGGGAGACAGCAGGCATTAGAGCACAGTGACTTAGAGACTTTGGTTCAGAGACTTGTGGCTGTAGCAGAGGGCCAGGTAATACTGGAGGAAGTGACCTGATGGGGTCTGGAGCAGGAGGTCAAATGTATAGAGGCCAGAAGTGGGATGGGGAAGACAGTTGAGTATGGACTTAGAACAGAGTGGGGATTAAGGGAGGTAAAGCTAGAAAGCAGAGACCACAGAGTGGGGCGTTTTGAGGAGACTAGGGAAGGTGTGCTAGTGGGGGATTGAGAATGATATGATCCCTTTCACCCTAATTCTACCCGGAGGCTTAACACTTTGCAGTTGTTCAGGCTTGGGAGAGTTGGGCTGGAGAAGTTTGCTGTTATCAGCTTAACTGTAGTCATGGCCAAGGGTAAATACACTCAAGAGTGGCAAAGCAGAAAGGAGATTCTAGCTTAGAGATGGAGAAAGAGCTTAGAGGTAGAGAAAGACGACCAGCAGAAAGCAGTTAAGCATGAAGAAATCCAGGTGAGTGCAATGCCAGGGACCCAAGGGAAGCTCTGGGAGTGGTTCCTTTCAAAGGCTCTACTGGCCAGTTGCAGGGAGCTCGAGTCAATCACTGATGCTGTCTGCTCATTCAGGAAAGAACAACCAAGGTCAGGGTTGGCAAAGGAAGAGTTCTGGTCTTCCTATCCCTGTGGCCCCAGTTACCATAGCCAATGAGACTAGAGGGGCTACTGCAAAGTGTTAAGCCTCCGGGTAGAATTAGGGCAGACCCTGACAGCACCTGGTAGGCTCATGGTATGCCAAGGCTACCATCAATGATTGCTCCCCAACAGATTCCAGGGCCCTCACCCCATTCCTTTGAGCCTGAAAAAGTGGTTTGATTCCTCCTTTACTATTAGGTATGAAGAGTCACAAGGATTTTTAGCTTCTCCCTTCAATAGGGACACTGGCCTTTAGGGAAGGTATCTAGGGAGGTGATATAAAGTTACTTGCTTTTACTTGAGGGGCCCATGCGGAGGTACTCCTAAGAAAAAGGATCGTGCTCTCAGAAGACCAACTGGCCTCCACCACCTGCGTCCAAGCGCAAAGCTGCTCAGAGGCTGGTCCTCTCCGCTGGGGCAGGTGGCTGGGTCTCTATGATGTAATACCCCGAGCCCGCCCCGCCCCACTCCCCACCTCCGTTGCAACCCTGCCGCAGACACTTCCTCAGTAGCCGAATGTCATCGCCAGCTGCGGCCCGTGCCTCGGCGAGCGTGCCCATCGCCGCTAACCCCGCGCCCGAGATCTCCGTAGCCCGCGTCTCCGTCTCCAGTCCGATTTGGTTCAGCCGCTGCGGCCCCGCCGAAACTCTAGGCCCCAGGTGGAGTCTGAAAGCCGACAAGGTCGCGAGTCCCCGCGAAGGCGCGACCGCTGACAAGACTGTGGAATCCCGACAAGGCGTGACGGCTGACAAATTGGTGGCCACAACCATAACCATGGCTGGGATTGCTGCTCCAGCACCAACCCCAACCCCGCTCCGGACCGGCCCCAGTGCCAGTCCCAGCACCGCCTCAGTCAGGGCTCCGCCCGAGAGGCAGACAGCACGCTGAACCCAGAAGCACCACTGGGTAACCCCGAGGACCCGGCCAGCGGCCGGAGCAAGTTGCAATGAAAGACGTCACCCCGCTGATATGTCCCGATCTGTGTGTCCGTTGGGGAAGGACAAGTGAAGCCGTTGAGGAACGGCCCGCAGGTTTAGGTTCAAGCTTGCCTTTGGCAGGCACAACCCGGCATCCGGTTCTCTCCAGTTTGAGAACCTTCTCCCTAGGAGTGACTATAGTACTACATTTCCCAGTATGCAGGTAGAGACCTCCCAGCATCCCAACGGCCAATGACTGCCGGAGGCGGAGCCACTCCGCACCGCAAGGGACTGGCGGCCTCCACCAAAGGAGCAGGACCGGTTGCTTCCAGTTCCTAAGCGCTGCTTGTAGATGCGCTCCCGCCAAAAAGGCTTTTGGGGCGTGCAGGAGTGGGCTCTTATAGGCGCAGCCCCTCCCTCCCCAGGTCCACGACAAACCAGGGAGGTGCCCAACAGGTAGCAGCTAAAAACTGGGACTACGTTTGGCAGAGGTCTGGTTACTGACTGTAGGCAGAGGGCTGGACGTTTATTCATAACAAGAGCGAGCCTAAACAAGACGTCTCCAGAGCAGAGGCTGCAACCAAATAGGTCCTGTACCTGTCAGCGGCTCCACCTCCCAGGGCCCTCTGGGTGCTACAATCACAGCCCAGAGTGCATACCTGGGCAGGCAGTATGGGAAGCATCCTGGGTACAGGCTCAGTCAGAGGGTACAGGCTTCTACCTGGAATGATTGGAATGTGGCCCAGCGGCTGGGGCTGGTCTGTCCCTTCCCCTCCTGGGAAGTTTCAACTCCACTGCAGTTAAGGCCACCAGAATGAAAGCATGGTTAGAGCCAGGGACCCAGTGGAGCCATAAGATACATTGAGTGAGGTTTAAGTGGGGTTGAGAGAAAAGTAGAGACTGGGAGGGGCCTGTTAGAAAAGAAATTGATGATCTTGGTTCTGCACTCCCAAGATGAGGGCAGTGACTGCAGCAACTGCAGAGCTTCCCAGAAGAGTAGTCAGCCCAAGGATAGCTCGTTCAGCCCTTCGCACGAAACCCAGACCAGTATCCAGAGAACTCCACAGGAAGGGGACAATGGGTGAAGAAAGTCTCCCTGGAGCCCACTGGCCAACTCTCAAGCAAGGAAGGGGCTGAGGACTGGCCCACCCCTGGTCCTCAGTGTTGGTGTGTAGGTAGGTAGTGAACCTCCTCTTGGGTGGGTGGTCATGACCTGGGGCACATTCCCCTTAGAGATAGGATGGGCCCACAGAGACAGTAGGAGCAGGGTGAGGGCCAGCTCAGTTGAGTGTTCTGAGCCCCACCGGAACATCCCCTAGGCTTCAGCTCTGACCTTCAGAAAAAGACGGACCTGAGCCCAGCTGATCCCAGTCCCATAGCATGCACCAGGATCCCCAAACCAACTAGGTGGGCTGGGGCTGGGCCCATGGAGTCTGGAATGAAGGGTGGGGCCACTGCACCTGGGGTGGGTAGGGGCTGGGGGCACAGCCCCCAGGGTCCATTGGTGTTCCAAAGTCCCCTGAGTTTCAGGTTCAGCTGATGTAGACACGGTGGAAGTCGTGGGCACCAAAGGCTGCGTTGCACTTGGGGCACTTCCTCTGGCGGGCCTCATAGCGGCCCCGTACACACTCGAAGCAGAAAACGTGGAAGCACTTGGTAAGGACTGCATCCTTCTTGCGGGTGTTACAGCAGGGACAGGTCAACCGCGCCTGGATCAGGCAAAGGCATCAGCTTTGGAATAACTCTGCTGGTGCCCAGACCCTAAGCTGAGAGCAGGAAGTGGTCCAGGCTAAGCCCACCACACAATGGATGTATATAATCCTCACCAAAACCTTAGGAGATGGAATGAAACGAGTACTCTATGAACACAGAAACAGACTCAGAAGCCAAAGTCTCAAAACTAAAGTACCAGAGTCAGGATTCTCCCAAGGACAAGGATTCACATGCCCAGCCCGGACTCTTCTACCTGGGGCTTATTTCTTGCCCTACTGGCTTTCTCTGGCAAAATCCTAATCCTGTCTTCCTTCTCTTCAACTGCACCTACTGTCACAGCTGGGCATGGCAGTGCCACTAGAAATGTGCTACCCCTGCCTCAACTAGACCTAGAGATGGTGCAGTCCAGAGATGCTGCTGTGGGTCTTCTCTCAGCCTGAGGCCTCCCATCTGCCACCAGGAGGGTCTCACCTTCAATTAGACAGGAATTATCTTGACTCGGCCTTGTCAGTGCTCTTGGAATCGCAGCAGGCCTCAGCAATTTCCCCAGCATATCACTCTTTCCTATCTCCTAGGACCCTGCCATCAGCACTGAACAGGTTCCCAAGTCTGCATTGTCTTTACCTCCTGGCTGCCTCTAGTTGTCCTTCCAGGTCCAAATGTTTCCAAAGGTTGTCTGATTATTGACTCACCCTTACCCTCCCCTCACTCCAGTGGCTCTGTCCACATCCTTGCCCAAAAGCCATTCCTTCCCAGAGCACCAAGTTTCGACAGCTTCTCTCTCATGGCATGGTTCATTGCCTTTTCCATCAACTACCACTTTCCTTCCTCCCAACACTCGGGGTTTCTATTTCTTCTGCCTGTCACTTAAGTTTCAAGATGCCTAAGAATGACTTCTGTCCCTACTTGTGCTGCAAACTCTTGCTGAGTGACCATAGTCATATGTCACTCACACATGACTAGTTTCTCAAACCAGGAATCCAGGAGTCCTCCCCAGTATTGCCCCTTTTCTCACTCTACCCATTCAATCTATCCCTGAATCCAAACAATTCTATCTCCTAAATATCTCCTAAACCAATCTATTATAAACAATACCTTAAGCTAGCTAAGTATCAGTTTTTGTCTCAGTGATTGCAAAACCTAACAATCTCCATACTTCTAGACTTCTTCCAATCCAAATCCAACAGCAAATTTGACCATGTCACTTTGCTATTTAAAACTCTTTTATAAGGGTGCTGGAGTGGTGGCTCAGCAGTTTCGGCGCTTGCCTGGCAAGTACGAGGACCCGGGTTCAAACCCCAGCACCACGTACACAACTAAGGGTTGGAGCAACGAAGCCCATGTGAAAAACTAAATAAAGTTCTTTCCCTCTTTCTCTCTCTCACTGTCCCTCTCTCTATTAAAAAACAAAACAAAACAAAACAAAAAACTCTTTTATAGGGCTGAGGGTATAGTTTGGAGACAGTGTGTGTTAAAAGTCCTACAAAAGGCTGTAGGTTCTATCCCTAGCACTCCCCACCCCACCAAAACAACAACAACAACAAAACCTTCGGTGTCTCCACGCTGCCTGCCTACCAGTAAGCCAAGCTATTCACCCCAGCTCACCACACCCTTTGGGATCTGCCACTGCCCAACTCTCCATTCCCTTTCCTACACCCATGCCGGCTAGCTCTGTCTGCCCAGAACATCTCTCTCAGCATCAGAGATGCTGCTGTGGGCCTTCTCTCAGCCTGAGGCCTCCCATCTGCCACCAGGAGGGTCTCACCTTCAAGTAGACAGGAATTATCTTGACTCAGCCTTGTCAGTGCTCTTGTCAGTGGAGCTTCCACATCTGCCTTTCCATTCCTTAGTCAACTTACTCTTTAGCTCTTCCTTGAGTGACATTCCTTCTAGAAAGTCTACTGACCCCCAGGATCTTCAAGGGCCTCCCCAGAGTTCCCATGGCCCCTCTGGCCTCTCATCACATTACTCATCACTAGACCTGGATGAGTAATTGTCCCACTGTCAATCTCAAGAGGTCTAAGCCCCACTATCCCCTGCCTGCTTAGGCACTGTACCTGACACATGGCATGTATCCAATAAATACTCATGCCAACTGTCTGACTTCACAATTAGTGGATAGTTTTTTGTCATTCTACCTTATTTCTAGAGTCCCCAGACTACTCAGTACAACTCGCCCCAACCCCTCATCTAAAATTCCTGTGTTGTTAAGGGGGCACAAGTCACCCCCACAGCCCCACCTTGTACTCCTTGATCTCCTCCTGGAGAATTTCGTCAGCATCTGCATACACCTCCACCTTTCTCTGCTTCTCTAGCTTGCGCCGCAGCCGTGAGATGTCCTCCTGGAGCAGCAGAGAGGCTACACTAAGGGGAAGGGTCCTCATCCTTGACTGGCATGCTTCACAGCCTGGCTGGTGACCCTGGCCCACCCACCCTCCCCAACGTACACACCTGAGCCCTCTTGAGGTTGAAGCTCTCTTTCTCACGAGCAGCCCTGCTCTCTGCCAGGCAGGGCTGGATCTCTCGCAGCCGAGTCTGCACATGCTCCAGCTGCACCTTCAGATCCTCAGCCAGCTGAGCTGCTTCCACAGCCTGAGGTGGGTGGGAAAGGAAGGAGAGACACCCTTTACCTGAGCATGGGGAGCAATGTTTCACCTATGTTCGTGTCAAACATTTCAGTGATAACCTGTACTGGACCTGGTCCTACCTCCTAACCCTCAGTCTCACCTCCTACTCTCTCTCATTCCCAACACTGATTCTTACCTATAAGATGATTTCTCTGGTCTTTGAGGCTACATGGGGCTGATCTCTCTGCTTCCCTGAACTCCCTTTACACACAAGCAACTCCCTCAAGATTCAGTTTCAAATGTTGCCTTCTATGGGGCTTCCCTGCTGTTCCTTCATGCCAACTTAGTTTCCTTTGTAAGACTTCCTATGCTCTGTGGTGGCAGTGTGTTTACTGGCTTGCTATCTGGCTCTCATTAGTTCCAGTCTTAAGTGGAAAGCAGGGACCCTCTTGTTCCCACATTCTCTGCAGTGATCAGCACCAGGCCCATTATGCAACAAGAGCATAAAAATTACAGTTTACATGAATGAATCAACTGAAGAAAGTACAGCAATAGGGGAAAAAAGATGAAAATCAATGTTAAGACTTTAGTATAAGTTAGATCTTATGTTCAGTACAACTATTAAAAGATCACCATCTGGGCTGGAGTGGTGGTTCAGCAATTACGACCTGGCATGCACGAGAACGTGGGTTGGAACCCCAGCACCACAAACACAACGAAGTGTTGGAGCAACAAAGGTCACATAAAAAACTAAATAAAATTGATTCTCTCTCACTATCCTTCTCTCTTTAGGAGGGAAAAAAAAAAAAAAAAAGAAAAAAGAAAAAGATCACCATCCCTGGGGTGGGGATGTGGCTCAGTGGCAGGTGCAAGGCTCCAGGTTCAATTTCCAGCACTGCAAAAAACAAAACAAAACAACCACCATCCCCATTTGACAGTTATCCAGTAAATGGTTATAATGTGGGTCCTGGAGCCAAAAAGACCTGGATCCAAATCTCAGCTCCACTCTGAAGCAACTCAATTCACCTCCCAGAGCCTCAGATTCCTCACTTACAAAATAAAATGGAGATAACAATGAAAGCTATCTTGGTAGGTTTTGTGATTAAAATGTGATCAAGCATACCAAGCACAAGATCTGGTACACAGTACAAACCATTTGATACTTGTAAGCTATCCTGTGAGAAGAGGCAGAGCCAGAGGCTTTGTCCCCAGGCCACCTGCATCAAGTTCTCCAAGTAGAATCTGGGGGAGGATGTGAGCCAGGGCCCTACGTGGGCTCCTCACAGGCCAAGCCTCACCTTCCTCTTGTTGAGCTCTAGGGCCTGGCTGCGCAATGTCAGCTCCTTCTCCACACCTCCGAGGCTGCCCTGTAAGGCCCGCTCCTTTTCCTCCAGTTTCTGCACTGTCAACAGCTGGGCATCCACCTGAGGATGGGTGGGAGGAGGGAGAAAGAGCCCTAAGTGCTGGGAGCCCTGCCTCTCCAGCTCCACCCTGCAAGCTCCATCATAGACCTGTGATACCTGGGTCTTGAGGCCAAGAACCTGCTCGCCCAGCTCATCTTTCTCCTCCCGCAGCAGCTTGTGAATCTGGTTGGCTTTGATCCGCTCTGACATCAGCTTAAAGTTGGCATCATCTTTTTCCCGCAACTGCTGTAATAGCCGCCCGTTCTGCTCCTGCATGTCCTCAAAAGCCTGACCTGTCACATCCATCTCTGATAGCAGAGCCTCCTCCTCCTGCAGCAAGTGGTTAGGGACAAGATGGAAAGTACTAGGTGGACAGGATGGCCATTGGGGAAACCACAAGAAAACATGGCAAAGCCAAGAACCACAGGGCAGACCCAGGCCATCAAGGTACCACATCTGCTGGAGGCTTCCAAGACAGGGCTAAGAGAATCCCAGCATTCAGAAGCAAGAGGGCCACAAGGGGGTCATACCTGCTTGGTGGCACCCAACTTGCGCTGTAGGTGTTCAATTTGCTCCTCAGCCTGCCGAATGCGCCTCAGGGCATCCTCATCTGCAATCTTCTTGCTCTCCCTTCTATCCCTCTCTTCCAGTTCCCGGATGCGGCTCCGTAGCTCATCAACCTATAGCCACAACGGGGAGCGCTCTGTCACTGCTTCCTGTGGACCTAGTGGTCTGGTCACCAGCCTCTGGGTCAGCCTCCCTACATTGCCCCCAAGCCCTATCTGCCCTCACCTCAGCCTTGGCCTTGCGTTCAGCTGCCATAAGCTGCACCTTATCCCGCTGCTCCTTGGGTGCCGACTTGTACATGTCTAGCAGCAGCTTCATTTCCTTCTGGCTTTCCTGGGCCTTCCTGGGGGACAATACAATAGAAATGTTTGTTAAGTAGGGCGGAAGGCCACTTGACAGGGATGAGAGAAGAAAGCAGCAAGGCCTCACTTGAGCTCGGCTCGGAGACCCTTCAGCAACTCTGACTCCTTCCTCTTAGCTTCCTCCACCTTGGCCTTCTCTCGATCCACTCTTGAGAGTCCCGAAGCTACAGGTGGGGGTCCTAGCCCAGGTCCTTCCCGTTCCCGAAGTTCCCGCTTGGGCCTTGCTTCAGGTTCTCGGATCCGCGAGGAGGGCCCCTGGGCCCCTGGGGTTAAGGCCTGTGCATCCTCTTCAGAGGGGACCAGCTCCTCCTTCTTCACTGAGGAGGTGGTAGTGGTTGCACCAGGCACTAAAGTCATATCCTTTCTGCTATCAGGGGTACCAACAGGTCCTGGCCCACTCTCTTCTTTCCCTGGGGTTAGGGCACTGAGGCCAGAGTCCTCTGGGTGGCCCAGGTTGGGGATGGAGTGGGTAGAGCCACTAGCCTGGGCCCGGAGCTACAAAGACAAAGAGAAGGAATGAGATGAGCCAGTGCTTACTTGGGTCCAGCTATGGCTTTTCCCAGGCAGTCCCTTCCTCACCTTGCCAATCTCAGCCTGCACTTCCCGAAGCTTCCGCTTGTATCGCTGGGCATCTCCTTTTAGTTGGTGGTTGTGATTTTGGAGACTGCTAATCAGGTGGCGCATCTCCCGGTTGATGGGCCCTGGGGAAGGGCTGGGATGTAAGGGTGTTGGACTGGTCCCTATGTTAGGACCCTAACACGTTAGTGAAGAAAGAGGCAGAGTCAGAGCCAATACTTCCTCTGTGCAGAAGGGGAAAAATGAGGCCTTGATTTTTACCTAAGAAAATAATGCAAACTTGAAGAAAACTTCCTCAAAAGTAACCCGACTTTACTTTATGGTTTATTTGTATTATTTTTGCTAAGGTAGATTTTTTAATACCTCATTTACCTGAAAGGATCAGATAACTTTCATTAGACACTCAAACAATGTTTCATTTGCCTGGTCTCCACACCCCAAACTGTATGCTGTCTCTCCTGATACTTCCTATTTCTCTTTCCTGCTTCACTTTTTTTAGAGAGAGAAAGTGAAGGGGAGAGACAGAATCAATTTTACTTACTCATTTTTTCATCTGGCCATAGTTTCTCTAATACTTAGTTGTGTATGTGGTGCTGGGGTAAATCCCAGTCCTCACACATGCCAGGCAAGTGCTTCAACAACTGAGCAACAACTCCAGCCTCTTTGGTATCTTTATCACTATTTAATATACATACTTTAACCTTTTTTTTTTTTTTTAAAGCATCTATCTTCCTGCAGCTACAATACTATTCCATAATGGCATGGAGTCTTTTTTGTCTAGTTCACTGTTATAACCTCAAAGTTTAGTTCACAGGTGGTATTCAACAAGCTCTATTTAAAAAATATCTCAGATAGAAACACCAGAAAGTCAGAGAAACACAGACAGAGCCAATATAGTTCATGTTCTGGCTGAGCCTATTGCATTGGCCACCTCAGCTGGTCGTGACCCGCACTGTGCCTGTGAGCTAGGTAGTGTAGTCCTATTTCCCAGAGAGAGCTGAGACTCTACGAAAGGAAAAGGCTCTGCTTCCTGCATCTGAACAGCAGCAGCTCCAGCATGACCCAGCACCCCAGATAAGGGCCCCCTCTACCCAATCCCACCACATACCTGCCTGCTCATTGGCCGCCAGGTTCTGTTCAAACTCGATGCGCAGCATCTCGTACTCCTTGCGTACCTGGGCCAGGGTGTCCTCCAGCTGAATAACCTCCGTGCGCAGCTTCTTCTGCAGCCCCAGCTCATCACTCTGTGGATTGAGGTGGTACAAGACCCATACAACCCCTCAGCCCCACCTCAGGCCTTTGTGCCCTAGGCCAAAGACCCCTGGCAGGTACACAGGGCCTCAGAAGCCTGAGAATGTCTTGGGCTTGGCCCTCCACCCCAGCCCCCACACCATCTGGAACCATACCTCCATGTGCTCAATATGTCTCAAGTGGGAGTTCTTGGTGGCCAGCAGCAGACCCCGGGCCTCGTCCAGCTGGGTCTTTACTTGTAGAGACTCGTTGTAAAGTAGTGAGAACTGAGCCTGCAGCATGCGGTACTCCCCTGTCTCCCGAACCACCTCCTCAGGAAGGCTCCGCAGGGCTACCTAGGGACCAGCAAGAGGCTTAGGACTCAGTCCCTACCTTGCACACCCAGGTCCTCTCAGCCCCAACCACAGCCCACCTTGAGGCGTTCATTGGTCCGCACAGCACCCTGAAGTTCAGCCTGCAGCTTCTCCAGCTCTGCCATGCGGCTGTTGGCCAATTCCTGGTTTTCCTCCAACTCTGCATTCAACATCTCAAACTAAGGAATGGAAGGGGCTGTGATAGGCAGGGCCAGGACAGGTAGCATGCTCCTCTCACCCATACCACACACTCCACCCAAGCTACCTGGCAGTGCAGATGGATTCTAAAGTTCCAAACTAAGGGCCTTTCCTAGGATTTCCCAGACAAGTGGGAGAAAATTCAACAGTTTATGGAGTACACTGGGAGCTAAGGTTCTTAACTGACAGGGAGTCAAGGAAGCATTCCTGGAAGACCTGAAAACACAGCTGAAGCAAAAGGCAAATGGCACAGTGATCTTCAAATGCCAACAGATTCTTAACATTCCCATTTAGCTCCTTCTGTGCCTTTTCTTTGTGGTACTTATAGCCAACTGATGTAGGACCTAAGCTCCATGAAAGTATTGATTTTTATCTTTGTAATCTACCTAGTACTTAGCAATTACTACTCTGGAATTATTTACTGAATAAGTATATGAATGAGTGAAACAAAGAGCTGCAAAAGTGAAAGGGAGATGAGGTAGATATTCACCCTTAGTCCTGAGGGGAAGTTTAAGGGTAAGACGGACAAAAATGTATGAGTGGGACTGTGAAGAATGCTGCTGCTCACCTTCTGCATGCTGAGTGTGATCTGGCCCCCTTGGAAGCCTGAGGAGCTCCCTGACACATAGTAGCCAGAGTTGAGCTGCAGAGAAGAGAGACAGCTGATGGATATGAAGGGCAGAATTCAGAGTCCCAAGTACTCAAGCCTGGCTCTGTCTGTCCCAGCACTTCAGCCTCACCTGCTCCAAGGCCTCTGCCAGGTGCTTATTGAGCTTTTGCTCCCGCTTACGCAGCTTCTCAATGTCCCACTGCAGATCTTCCACTGTTGTTTCCATCTCCAGGACCTTAGTCTCTGCTGACGTCACTTTATCTTGGAGCTCAGAGTACTGGAAGCAATGGAAGGGCCAGATGCTTAGACAAAGTGACTTGGCAGCCTGAGATCCCTGGGTGCCCATCTAACCCAAACCCTGCCCTGGTTCTAATTCCACCCCAAAAGTAGGACTCCCACCTCCATTGAGATGCGGTGGTGCTTCTCCTGCAGCTGAGTGGCCAAGTCCTGTAGCCGTCGGTTCTCACGGCCCAGCTCCCGGGTGCGTGCCCGAGCTGCCTCACCAGGGGGCTCATTGTCCCCTGGGAAGGCAGGGCCCAGGTAAGAATCAAGCCCTGGGCAACAGGGCAAAGTACTAACTCATTCTGGAGTCTGCTAGGTGCCCAGTGTGACCCACCAGCTGTCTTGCCAGTTTCTTATGACAAAGCCAGGAGTCTTTGTCCCCACTGTACAGAGGAGAAAACTGGCTCAGAGAGGGGATTCATTTGTCCAGAAAGCCCATGCTACAGAGGCAGAGCTAAGGCTGGGAGAAACCAGCCAACCTGCAAAGCTTGGGTACTTGCTGCTTTGCCTTATGGATCAACAGCTACCAGAGTTATACAAAGTGCTCTAGACAGGTCTCTATCTGGAAGAGGGTAGCCCCATGAGTACCGATAACTCCTCCACCCAGGAATCAAAGCTGGAATCCCCACCTACAGACTAACCATCCCTCCCCCTCCCCAAAACATAGCTGATTTATTCCTTGGGGAATTCTAGACTTAAGACATTAGCAGGATTGGGGAGGGGAGGACCATAAAAATGTAGGCAGACAAATGTAGGGTAGGACTCACCTCGGCTGTATACTCGTTGACACAATTCCTCTACCCGACGCTGCAGGCGGTCTGAGGCCTCTACCACCCGGGACACAGCTGCTTTAGAGAACTCCATCCGGCCCTGCAGTTGCAGCTCCACTTCCTCACTGCTGCTGGCACCCAGTGCTACTACAAATGCCAAGGCTGGCTCACTGAGAGGGGGTCGCAGCTGCATTGGCAGGGGCTCTGGGAAGGATGGATAAATCCTCATTAGAATAAAAGCAGCAGTGACTACCAATCCGTACCAAGTTCTAGACTGAGTCCTTCAACACACCTTGGCTCACTTAACACAACCAGTAGTGCCCTGTTATCCCCAACTTCACAGCAAAACAACTGAAGTTTAGAGAAGCAATATAATTTCCTCAAGGCTACAAGCTACCAAATTACTTTCTTAGGGAAGCCCCTCTACCTTCCCAGTCTAAACAGGAACCACAGTTGTACGTACCTACACTTAACTTTCCTTCAGGGGGCCCAACAATTTTTACTTATGGTTTATAATAATTTCTTCCCTGAGTGTAGGAACATTATTTGTTTCTGATTGTCTTTGATTTCTTCTAATCCAATATAGTGTTAAGTGTACAGCTAACACTTGGCACTTTTTGGACAAGATGAGTATCAACATAACTGGCGCTACAAATCAAGCCAGAGTCCAAAACTTTTGTTCTCATCAGTGGAAATTTACTGTCCAAACATGAAAACAATGTTTTGGGGATGGTGGATTGGGTGAGGAATTCAGGAACCTAAAAATCAAAGTCCCCTGTTCCCCAGGAGCTTTTCCAAAACTTAAGCTCCTCAGATCCTAGGGCTCTGATCCTACCTCGCAGCTCTGATGTCCCTGGCTCTGTGAGAGGGATCATATCACGTATTGGCCCCTCCTGGGTCCCAGGTGCCTCCATCCCTGCAGACAGCTCCCCCTGGTTCTCATGGCATCGAAGAAGAGCTTCCACAATTTCATCTAGCTGAAGGGCAAAGCACCAAAAATGTTATGAATCCTTCGGTGCTTTCCACCAGGATATTCCTTTCCCTGCAGGAAAATCTGAGAATTGGCAACTGAATCAAGACCAGATCTTAAGAGAGCAAAAGGTATCCTTCACCTGGGCCCAATAGCGATTGACAATGAGGAGTGTGGCATCATCTGTGGCCTGACGCTTCTCCAACTTTTCAATTCGTTCTCGAAGTTCATCTTCACAAGCTTGTCGCTGTTCCAAACGCTCTGCCAGTTTCTTGTTCTTGAACTGCAGTACCTTCAAGTCCATCTCCTCCTGCCAAGGGAAACAAAGGTACCAAGGAGAGTGTAAAGCAGGACTCAGAAACCATCAGCGAGGCGCAGAAGGAAAGCAACAGGAGTGAATAAGAAGGGTGATATTCTCAGACTATCTGCAAACAGAACTTAAAGAGGTTCGCACACCCCCGAGAAAACATCCCCGTTACCAGAAGGCTCCAGTTTGTTTCTGCCTCTGCCCTTTTCTAACTTAAGTTTTTGAGAAATCACACAAACTCTGGGGCCTGCTTTTGAATCTGCAAGGGGAAGGCAGATGTAGTGTTCTTGGTTTCCATTAAGAAAGCGTGTTGCGAAGTGAACTTTTCAAAGTTTGGGGAGCTGGCACTAAGATTCTGGACGGTTTGCGTGGAGACCAGCGATAGGAGTGTAGCCAAGTTCAGAAGACCAGGGCAAAAGACCACGAACCGTGGAGGATATGCCCCCAAGACGAATGGGCTCTATAAGAGTAGTCGTGGTTTTCTCCTCGCGGCTCAGCTTCTTCTCTGGGGGCCCTGAGCCCCCGTCGCCAGCGGCGCGTTTGTTGCCGGGCCCAGACATAGCTGCGGCTGCTAGGATTGGCGCTGGGTCCCCAGAGGGGCGAGGGTGGTACTTCCGTCACCTGCGGAAGATAGAGCAGAGATGTGGAAAAGGCCGGTGCTCCACAGCCCAGAGCTGTCCCCCCGCACACACACCTGATAGATCCCGCCCCGGCCGGCCCCGGGCCCTCACCCACAGCAGGGTCAGCCTAACGCCGCCATCTTGGATTTCACCGGACGTCACCGGCCCTGCCGCCACAGGGCGCAGGCGCCACAGACCATACCGGATGTGGCGAAAAGTCTTCATTTCCTGCTTTTATTGGTCGCGCAGGGTCCCGCCTTTCGGATCATTGGATTTCTTCCTGAACACCTCCTCTTTCTCTGGGTAATTGGCCAGTAGACAGTTCCCATGGTAACCGACACCGCGTTCCCACTTTGTTCCCAGGGGACAGCGCACGCCCTCCAATTAGGAACTTTGAAGGGGACAGCCAAGAGGGGTCACTTGCAATTTGTTACGCATGCGCATTCTCTTCTCGCTGATTAGCGAAGAGTACACTTTCTTTCACAAACTCCTTAGCAACGATCACCATGGAGACGGGGGAAGACGCCCTCTCGGCCCAGCGGATTGGCTGCACTCGGCCTGGCTACAGCGTAGATTGGCTCGAAAGTCGCTAGAGGGCCAGACCTCGGGAGTCGCTGCCAGAGCATAGGCTGTCTGAGAGAGCTGGTGGTGACTTGAGGCACTGAAAAAATGACCAGCCAGAGGTCCAGCCAATTCCTGGGAGTGAATGTGCAGTCAGAGCTTGAACAGCCCTCTGAACTGCAGCGCGAACTGGAGATGGATTTCAGCCCAGTGAATGGGTCGGCCTTGAAGATGGGAACAGGTGTGCGGACCGATTCGGCCCCAGCGGGTTCGGCCTCCGTGGAAGCGGACGAAGACCCTGGAGCCAACTTGTTCCCGGTGAGGGTGGGACAAAGTGGTCCGCTCATGAATATTTATAAATGGCTTCTCCGCGGGGCGTCACCCGTCATTACGTTCCGTAACGTTCGGGACGTTTCCCGGGCTGCCTTGATGAAGTAGAGGATGTATGACCTAGATTGCGAATAAGCTCAAAGATAGTGTTTAGGGCCTGCTTAAATCCAGCTCTGCCCGTGTGTTCGACAGTCCTAGCGATGAGAAGGCAAATTATAGCGCATTCTCAGCCCCGCTGAAGATTCATGACGGACCAGGGACTTGGGGCCAGATACAGCACAGCTCTTCCTTCCCCAATGCACTTTCTCTCCGCAGCCTCCGCTGCCCCAGCCCCGGATCTGCATGTGGTGAGTGTGAAGAGCCTTGGCGGAAAATTACAATTCACACTTGCATTGTTCTTTTAGTGTTTCCCAGCAGTCCTGTCCAGCATCCACGGCATCCCCATTTTACAGATGAGGAGACAGGTTCAGAGATGCATTACTCAAGGTGGCTAGAATCCAGCTTTCCAGGTTCCCCAGTCCAAAGAGGCAGTGTAAGAAGAGAGACAAGGGTGAGGGTGTAAAAGGAATATTTTCGCTTTTGTGAAGTACAAATGAGGATACTGAGGATCACAGGGGCTCTTAGCTAATATCATTTGGCAAAGTAGTGGCAGAAGGAAGAGAAGAACTCACGTTTCCTAATGGTAGGCTTTATAAATGGAGTTCATTCACACCATATCCCTTACTTACAGAGGAAGGACGTGAGGCCCACAGAGGTAACTTGTCAAAGGTAATACAAGTTAGAGAAGGTGCAGAGCCTCAAACTCAGGTCTCCTCAGCAATCATAGTCCCAACATGAGTCTAAAGTGTAACAGCCATCAACACATTGTTTCCCTTTTCCTACAATAGGAAATACCTGGACATCCATTCCATGCACCGGCTAGAGAAGGCGGCCAACGTTGAGGAGATGAGGGAGTATGGGACTGAGCAACAAGGGGAAGATCTCTTGGGGAGGAAGACATGAGGAATGGCTGGCTCCAAATGTGGTGAGTGTAGGGTGATGACACAAGGCTTCTATTGTCACTCACTCCTTCCCTCTCCCTCCTAAGAGTTCTGGCTGAGCTGTTGAAGATTGGCTGCCCTGAGCAGAGCCTGAGGGATGCCATCATCCTGGACCTTTTCTCCCATGCACTCATCTTCTGCCGTCAGCAGGGCTTCTCACTGGAGCAGACATCGGTAGCTTGTGCCCTGCTCCAAGATCTTCACAAGGCTTGTGCTGGTGAGAGGGAAATGGCTACCAGAAGGTTTGAGCTCTAGGGAGAGGAGGCTGGCCTGGCTCAAGTGCCCTTGGAAAGATGGAGTACGGGGATTACCACCTGGAATCTTTGTTCTGTCAGTACTAGCAGTAATATCGTGTACCAGTTATTGTCTTTGAAACTGTTTCATTACCGATTAAAGACACAGCACTAATTTTATGAGACTGTTTTGAGAAATAATATATGTAAATACATGCACAGTGCTCAATAAAATAACTTCTGCATTTCCTCCACCCCCTTTTATTCCCAGACTGATTTTCTTCATGTTTAACAACTGAAATTACATATTTCTTGGATTATTGTATGTTACTTCCACTAGAATATAAGCTTCCTGAAGGCAGGACCTTATCTGTCTTATTCAGTGCCTACAAAGTACGTAGTGAGTACTCAGTATTTGCTGGGTGAATTAAGGAAATGAACCAGGACTTAAACCTAAATCTGTCCACCTCTGAAACCTGTGTTCCTTAAGTAGAGAGTAAGCTGGAAGGATGGACAGCGGAGAGGGCCTCATTGCCATACTCCACTTTCCCCAACAGCAACCCCCTTGGGCAACGTGGAGGAATGCTACCGCTACTTTACCAGTGTTCTTTTCTGCCATGGAGTCAGGGTCAGTATCCTAGGGCAGAACCTTCATCTTCCCCCGAGACGAGGTCTAGCCCAATGTCTTGCCCTCTCTCCCACTCATTACCCTCATCTTCCTCTGAAGGCCACGGTGGGTTCTCCTTGCTCCCAGACAGATGAACTCCCAGAGGAAGGGCCAGGGCTTCGGGAGGCTGTCAGCGCTCTAACTCCTGGTTATCACCACAGCGGCCCCCCTTCAGCATCGACCTCTTTAAGGAGGAACAGCTGTTGGCCCTGGCAGACTATGTGGTCAACACCTACTTCCGCCACTTCAAACTCTACAAATATGTCTTCACACCCCAGGTACTGTGATGTGGGCTGCAAGAGACCTCCTCTCCTCTTCCCCTTTCCCTCAGGGCACATGCCTTTCTCTTAGCCTTGTTTTTCCTCTCTCTTCCCAGGTGCGGCTGGATCTGTCTTTGACTTACATGGGACTACAGCCACCCAAGCCCCAGGGAGAAGGTAAGATAGTAGTGGAGAGGGCCAGGGCCAGGGCCTGGCCAAGGCTGGGGCTAGGGGCAAGGGTCTCTTCATGCTTCTGGCTTGCAGAAAAAGGTGGCGAGGAGGCAGAGGAGCAGGCAGTCACCCCACTGGAGGAAGAACTGGAGACAGTGGCCCAGCCAGAGCAAGAGCCAAGTGAGCACCTGGAGGGATTAGGGTGCCTTATGACTCGAGCAGGTATAGAACAAAGGTTATGGACCATATTCAGGACTTTAGACTTTGTGTCCACTGTCCAGAAGATTCCTTATGCAGTTCAAGTTGTACTGATAAAAGCACAGCTACTAGGGAATGGGGAGTGGTGGCAAAAGAGGTGGCTCCACGAAGAGGATGATTAGAAAACCAATGACAATGATAGTTGGCAGAACTTTGGCAATACTGTGTCCTCGGATGCCTTGTTTTAAGAATGCATATTAACTCACTCACTTAGTCCTCTCTTGCTAGATGTCATTACTATTCAGTTTTTAATTATTATTTTTTCAATACTGGGGACTGAACCCAGAACCCAGGCCTTGCACATGCTAGGCAAGTGCTCTACCACTAAGCTACATCATCAGGACTTTTTTTGACAGAATATTGCTAAGTTGCTGAGGCTGTCTTCTAACTTGCAGTACACCTGCTTCAGCCTTCTGAGTAGCTGGGACTATAGGCGTGTGCCACCATGATCAGTACTACATTTTACATGAGGAAAATGAGGCATAGAAAGGTTAACCTGCCTCAGTTCATGTAGGTTCTAAATTATAGTCAGAATGTGAATCCAGAAAGTTCAACATAGCTACTCTGACCACTCTGCCCAGCTCTCTAGCACAGAAGGGCTGGCTGACATTTCCTAGATTGAAGCAACATTGCCATCTGCATAGCTTTTGAGGGGCACCTTATGGGTTACGTTCACCCAGTTGGTGGCAGTCCCTCGTTCCCAGACAGCATCTCTCCTAATCTGCCACTTCCTTTCCTGCAGGTGAGGTCTGTGTTCTCCGAACCTACATCAAGACCCAACTTAACAAGGAGCTGGAGCAGCTCCAGCAGTTGGTAGAGGAACGACTCAAAGCCAGTGAGGAAAGGCTCAGCACCAAGTTGACTGCTCTAGAGCGGCCCTATCAGCCACCTCCAAGCAAAAACAAGAAGACTAAGTGATCCCCAACATTTTCCCCAATAAAAGCCTGGGCCAGAGTGCCCCGTCCTGGCCCATCCTCCTGAGCACCTTCTGGGCTGAAGCCAGATAGCAGACACGGGGCACATGATCTCCCTAGCATGGAGCACATTTTATTTCAGATGCAGCATAAGCAGCACTGATAAGGCCAGGAATGGCATTCAGAGTGACTCCCTTCAACCCCCAGCTGTGATTTCCAAGCCCTGGCCAGGGGCGACAGGTGCACAGGGCTGGTCTCTACGACAGTAGCATGGTCAATGGTGGACCTTGATAGGCAGCGGAGCCTGAGGTCAGAGCCCAGAGGGGCTGGAATGATAAAAAGTCTCCTGGAGAATCCTGCTTTCTGAGATTGCCCAGGGCTAAGGTCCTAGCCCAGTACCAGTGCAGTCTCATCCTCAGTGATAGCAGTGGAGTCCCCCTCCTCTTCAGTACCCATGAGGGAAAAAGGCCCAGGGGGCCTGTGCTGGAAGAGAGCTGCCCGGTTCTGCTGCTCGCCCTTCTTCACCCAGTGCCCGTAGAGTCGGAAGGCACAGTTGTCAATGAGGCGACGCACTGGCCGCAGTGCGTAGGGATCCCTCAACAGTGCACTCTTGGTCAGTGGCCGAATTCGGTGGGTGCTTAAAGCCACTCGTCCAGCAGCCAGCACTGTCCACACTGCCACCTGGGGAGTGAGGGCAGTGTGAGCTCCAGTGCAGCATCCACTACAGGAGGGGTCACACAACAGGCAAAGGTGCAGAGCTCGACAGTCTCAGACTTACCCGGAACCGCTGGCGGGGTGTGAGATTCCAGGGTTGGCTACCTTCACAACGCTCAAAGAAGGGGTGCTGTAGGGCCTGCTCAGCTGTCAGGCGTGCCTCAGGATCCACCTGTAGCAGCCTTGAGATCTAGAGGAAACCCCAGAACATAAGGGGCAGATCTTGGGGCTTCCCCATTGTCCTCTCTCAGCCCCAGCTCACCAGATCTTTGACGGTGTTTGAACGGTCATCCCACTCAGGTGAACTAAACTGGTATTGGCCCTCCATGATCATGCGTAACATCAGGATCTGGCGCCGGTGCCAGAATGGTGGCGAGCCAGCCAGGAGTGTAAACAAGATAACCCCACAGGCCCAGCTGAGGAAGAGACCAGAGTCAGGCAGGCCTAGGTAACAGGCAATGTAAAGGACATTACACATAAGGAGGGGACACTAAGATACTCACAGGTCGACCTCCTTGCCATAGCCGGGGTGGGTTTCATCCATGGAGCATTTAAGGATCTCTGGTGCTAGATAACCTGGAGTCCCACACAACTCTGGGGAAAGAGGGCAGAGATTGATGGGAAGCCACCAGTCCCCTCCAGGGCCCTTAATACCAGATCTCTGAAGCTACTGGTGTTCCCATTCTATTCCTGCCTGCTGAGCCTCAGAACTAGACACTCTCAGGGCTGAAGCGGTGATTCAGCTGTTGGAGTGCTTGTCTGGCATGCGCAAGGACCCGGGTTCAAACCCCAGCATCATGTGCACAACTAAGCATTGGAGAAACAAAAGCCAGATGAAAATATATAAAAATTGATTCTCTCTTGCTCTCTCTCAAAAAAAAAAAAATTAGACACTGTATCTATTGAATAATTCAAAGACCTACCAAGGCTCCTGGTGGTCTTGCTAAGAAAACCTGGTTTGGGACTGACTTCAAGGTCTTACTCAACCATATTATTTGCATCCTTCAACCTTCCAGCCAAGCTAACCTATCTACTTCTCACACAACATGTTACCATACTTTGACATATACAATATATATGGAGAACTAATTTTTTCCCTACATTCCTTTCTTCCCCAAAATAATTTCCCTTCTGGTTAGTGGATCTATCCACTCAACCCAAGGAGAGCAAGTGGAAGAAATATAAGATCTTTTTTTGTGTGTGGTAGTAAGGAATGAATTCAGACACCACTGAGCTACATCCCCAATTCCCCCTACTTTATTTTTTTGATAGTACTAAGGACAGAAACCCTTTTTATTTTTGATACAGGTTCTTGATAAATTACTGAGGGTGCCCTCAAACTTGTGATCCCCTGCCTCACCCTTCTGAGTTGCTGATGCCTGTAATCTCAGGCCTGTGCCACCATCCCCAGTAAAATATGGGATTTATTACTAGGCTCACCTATTCCAGAATAATAGAGCAAGGAATGTATCATGAAGGGAGTATACGTAAGAAAAAGGGAGTACAATGGGGATGCAGCTCAGTGGCAAAGCACACGCTTGGCATATGTGAGGCCCTGGGTTCAAGACCCAGTACCACCAAAGAGGGGGGAAAAAAGGGGGGGCCTGACCTAACCTGGAAGCTTATAGTGAAATCAGAATTACTCAAGCCAAGGAAGAGGGTAGAGTATGCAGGAGCAAAAATGATTCCAGAAAGAGGAAAAGGGTATGTGGAAGCCCAAAGGGAAATAAAGCGTAGTATCTGCAAGAAGAGTTAAGTCCACAGATTAAGAGCTTAAGTTCAAGTAGGACTGCAAATTCAAATCCTGGCTGAATGACCTTGGGCAAGTCATTTCATCTCTTCAAGCCCAATCTAAAAAGTGGACACAAATACTACCTATTTCCAATGGTTCTTGAGAAGATGTAGAGACATAAATTATACAAAGGCTTGGTGTGGTACCTGCCTCCATGGTAAGTGCCCAGGTACAAAGCCACTGAGCATATTAAAAGGGTCTGAGAGGGCTGGAGCAGTGGCTCGGAGGTTACGGTGCTTGCCCAGCATGTGCAAGTACACGAGTTCAAGTCCCAGCACCCACGTACACAGCTAAGTGTCAGAGCAACAAAAGCCATGTGAAAAACTCAATAAAAATATAAAAATTGATTCTCTCACTCTCTCTCTCACTGTCCTTCTCTCTTTAAAAAAAAAAAAAGCCTTTAAAAAAGGGGTCAGAGAATTCTCACAGTTGAACCTTGCTTAAAGTTTCCCATTTGTACTAAGAATACTTCTTATTCTTTAGTCCTATATAAATATGTCAGGACAAATTTATTGAGAGTCCCAGGTGATAAGTTGTATCAGGCAATCTGGACCTACCAGGCTTCTTGCACCACATCATGGTCCTATCTTATCCACAGCCCAAACATGCTTGAGCCCCACTAGTCCCTACTCCCTCTTTCCCTCCTGAGACAAGGTATAGCCTCAGAGATCCTTCGTCTGTGGATCCCTCAGGTTGAATCGGTGTTCTTTCCTCCTGGCTTTCCTAGGGTGGCTCTTCGCCAGCTGCGTGCCCACCGGCTCACCTGACCGTCTCCATCCTCTCAGGTCAGGAAGCCCACTGTGAGATACACAAAGTGTTTGCATCCAGGGGTACTTGGTAAATGCTCACTGACTTTCCTTTCCCTGTACCTGGGACTACTACTCAGACCCAGCCAATCAAACTCAGACCTGGAGTCTCCTTCCCTCCCAAGCCACTTTTAGGGCAAGGTCCCCTCACCTCGAAGTTTCTCGCCAGGTTCCAAGTGGCAGGAGAACCCAAAATCAGAAAGTCGGATCTGCATATTGTCATCTAGGAGAATATTCTCGGGTTTCAGGTCTCGGTGCACAATGTTGTTGGCATGGAGAAAGCTCACTGCTTCCAGTAGAGACCTCATGATGGACCTGAGGGAGGCGCAGTCTCCTCCTCTGCTTCTCCCTGACCCGCCCACTCCCAGCTCACCCAGGGGGCTGCAGGCTGTGCCATTACCTGGTTTCCTTTTCTGAGAGGGCCACCTTCTCTGTGAGATAGTCAAACAGCTCTCCCTTCCGCATCCTAAGGGATAGGAGGGGCATAGGAGGCAATGCACCCCACAGTGGGGGTGCTGAGAAAATGAGCCTGTGCTTCCATAAAATACTATGGAAGAGGACATTAACAAGACTCCTCTGCAGACAAGCCAAAGGGTCTCAAGACAGAGCACTGAGAGTGAATGGGTTCCCAGAGGCAGTTTGGCGCCATGAGTTGGTTGAAATATCTCCAATGTGCCAAAATAGCCCCATTTTGGCAAGCATAAGTGACTTCTTGTGAAGTATTTGAGAATAACTATACCTGAAAAAGTGCTCTTAAAAATGAATCTATTGGGGCTGGAGCAGTGGCTCATCGGTTATGGTGCTTGCCCTGCATGCGTGAGGATGAGGATTTGAACCCCAGCACCACGTACACAATGAAGTGTCAGCACAACGAAAGCCACATGAAGAACTAAATAAAATTGATTCTCTTTCTCTCACTGTCCCTCTCTTGCATCAATCCTTAAACAATGGCATTGTCCTGCAAAGTTGAGGAGAGTCTTTTCTGTAAATACACTGAAATGTTTGTGAATTTATTCCAAGGGCATCTCTTAAATTTTTGGTATTCAAATCATTCTCTTTTGAAATAGCTTTGCAATTGGTTTGCATTAAATCATATAACACCGAACATTCAGATTCAGACTGGCCAGAATAAGAACCAATGAACAAGGACACAGACCAACGCACTGGGTTAAGCAGCAAGAGAATGGTGAGTGAGGATCTGCTTTGTAAGTGGTCAATTCACTGTTAAACGCTTTCCTCAAGTGGCTTTTTTCCCCCCACTGTTTATGGAATCCTGTGGGTCACAAGAACTTTGTATTTGGTCATAATCACCCCTGAAGAATTCGCCTCAGGGGCTGGAGTGGTGGCTCAGAGTTATGACCCTGCCTGACATGTGTGGGGATATGGGTTTGAACCCCAGCACCATGTACACAACAAAGTGTTGGAGCAATGAAAGCCACATGCAAAAAACCAAATAAAATTGATTCTTTCTCTCACTGTCCCTCTTTAAAAAAAAAAGAATTTGCCTTGATCATGGCACACAGAAGCAGGCTCTCAGAGCCATGGGCTGGTGACAGGCTGTGATGACAGAGCCCTAGCTCAAGAAAAGGAAGACAAGCAGGGAGGTCTCCAGCCCATTAAGCTGCAAGCATGGGGCCACACGTGGAGGCGGGAATGAGGCTTCTCAGATGGGACCGGGAGATACTCACAGGTCAAACACCAGGAACATGAAGCTAGAAGACTCGTAGGAATCGATGAGAGTGACTGGGGAAAGAGGCAGAAAAGCAGAGAAAAAGCGATGGAAAGGAGCAAATACACATCATGGGATTTTCCACCCTGAGGCAGCAGTGGGCTATAACTGGGAAGGAAGATCCAAAGGAGGCAGAAGGGACCCAAAGGCTGGCTACTCTGAAGTAGAACAGAGCCAGGAGGAAAAGAGGACAGGCCTGGAGGCAACGAGGTGGACATGGGCTGTGAGGGCAGGGGTTGTTGGCTAATAGGAACAGGGAATGCAGCCTCACTGATGTGGGGGTGGCCGGCGACCTGGCGAAGGATGTGCGTCTCTCGCCGCGTGGCTTCCCGCACCTCCTCCAGCTGCTCAGGACTCAGCCGCTCAGCTGTAACCTCCATGATCTTCACCGCAAACTCATCACCAGTGGCTCGATGAACACAACGGCGGACCACAGAGCTCACTCCTCTGCCAGAGCCAGACAACAGCACAAATCAAGGGCTCTTGTCTTCTCATTTCCACCCAGAATGGAGTGTCAGCATCCTCATGGCTGTTAATCCGGACTTTGAAGACCCATCTGGTCAACAGTGCAACCACCAAAGGAACTCGCCCTGGCCTATAGTAGTTTTGTAGTGGCCTCAGGAACTTGGGAACCCAGCAAGGTACAACACAAGGCTCATACGAAGTTAAGCAGGGGACCCTGGTGGAATTCAGGCTCTACCATTCCCTCCAGGGTTAAGCCTAGGCAAGTCCTTTCCCTGTTTGGGCACCAGAACCTCCCCCTTGCAGGAAATGGGAATAAATGATTGAAGTCTCCTTCCATATTTCATTCAAACTTCCCTGATCACTCCATCCAAATCCCAAAGATCCTCTATAACACCTCGAGTGTAGGAGGCATATGGAGCCATAGGCTGGAAGAGCAAATTTGAGAATTAGATCTTAGTTCAGACCCCAAATTTGCTACCATTTAACTTCCAAGTGACTCACTGACATAAGGCTTCAGGCTTTAGCAACTCTGAAATGTGGCCAACAATATCTTGAAGGGGTACTGAAAGGCATTAATGAGGTAGAGATGGGCTTTCCTAAGAGAAAGTCCTAGACAGGATTCTCCTGTTAATCCCTATTCCCATCTTCAAACTCAGGTAAACGTTAATCTACTTTGTCTCTACAGAACTGCCTTTTAAAAAATTTTCACATAAATAGAATGATAGTAATCTTTTGTACCTGCATCTGGCTTCCTTCATTTAACACATTTTTGAGGTTCATTCTTGCTGTAGTGTGTAGGAGTATTCTGTTCCTTTTTATGTTGAATAGTATTTCATTGTCTGATTATACACTGGTTATAGATTATTTTTTTTAAAGTCCTTTAAGTGATTCTAATGTGCAGCATGTTTTGAAAGACACTGGGCTAAACCATTCCATTATGGATAAGAAGCTTTGAGACACTCCAGTAAATAAGTTTAACTTTCTCATGGTTTTATATTTCTAAAAAATCAAAATCAGCCAGGTACCAGGCACAGTGGCACCCACCTATAAGTCCAGTCACTCGGGAGGCTAAGGCAGGAGGAACCCAAGTTCAAAGCCAGTCTTAGCAATTTAGTGAGGCCCTAAAGCAACATAGTGAGACCCTGACTCAAAATAAAACATTAAATGGGCTGGAGTGGTGGTTTGTGGTTACGGCATTTGTCTGGCATGCGCGAGTACACAGGTTCAAACCCCAGCACCCACGTACATAATTAAGTGTCAAAGCAACGAAAGCCATGTGAAAAACTCAATAAAAATTGATTCTCTGTTTCTCTCTCTCTTTCTCACTGTCCTTCTCTCTTTAAAAATAATAAATAAATAAAACATTAAAAAGGACTGGGAGCGCTGGAGCGGTGGCTCAGTGGTTACGGCGCTTGCCTGGCATATGCAAGGACCCAAGTTCAAACCCCAGCGCCATGTACACAACCAAGTGTTGGAGCAACAAAAGCCACATGAAAACTAAATAAAACTGATTCTCTCTCTCTCTCTCTTGCTGTCCCTCTTTCATTCATAAATAAATAAATAAATAAATAAGACTGGGGATGTGGCTCAGTGGTTAAGTGCCCCTGGGTTCAATCCCCAGTACAAAAAAAAAAATAACCAGGCATGGTGGCACACACCTGTAATCCCAATGGCTTGGAAGGCTGAGGAAGAAGGATCACAAGTTTTAGGCCAGCCAGAGCAATTATCGAGGCTCTAAGCAATTTAGCCAGATCCTGTCTCAAAAGAAAAAACAAGTGGCTGGAACGGTGGCTCAGCAGTTACGGCACTTGCCTAGCATGTGCAAGGATGCAGGTTTGAACTCCAGCACCACATACACAATGAAGTGTTAGAACAATGAAAGTCACGTGGAAAACTAAATAATAAAACTGATTCTCTCTTTCTCTCAATGTCCCTCTCTCTTAAAAAAAAAAAATCAAAATCAACAAACCTCTCCCAGTCTTGTGCCCCTTGTAGCATGAACTTATGTTAAGGGCTAGAGGGGTGGCTTGGTGATTACAGCGCTTGCTTGGCATGCACTAGGACACAAGTTTCAACCCCAGCATCACATATTCAACCAAGTGTCAGGAAAACAAACAAAAAACAGATGAAAATAAACAAATAAAATTGATTCTTTTTTTCTCTCGTAAAAAAAATAAAAAGCATACTTTGGTGGGACAAGAACTCTCTGGCTGCTGTAAGATCCTATTATCTTACTCTTGGCTACTTTACTTTAAATTCAATTTCCTGCTCAACCACCTACGGGCATCTGAGTCTGAGGTCCATGGTCTAATCATTAATTTTGTTATTGTTATTGTGGTACTGGGGATTGAACTCAGAGGCTTGTGCATGCTAAGCAAGTACTTTACCACTGAGCTAATTATCCCCAGGCTTTACTCACCTTTTTTATTTGTGGTACCAGGAACTGAACCCAGGCCTCAGACATGCTAGGGAAGCACTCTTCTACCTCTCAGCTACAACTCCAGCCCCCTAATTATTACTAATCTGTATAGAACCTCTCTGAGAATGTGAAAGCCAGAGACCTCTACACCTACACACATTTTCACAATATCAGGGGGTCCAAAGACCCCAAAGCCAAGGAGCTAAGAATCCCTGCTAAGGTCTGAACTAAATGTTACCTCATGGATTCTGTGTTTATTCTCCAACAGGAAGGGATCACTCCCCTCCTCTTCTGGCATCCCACAGCCTTTTACCTGTAAGAGCATGCATTCAGGGCCCAGAGTGCTTACCTGGCATGTGTGAGGACCCTGGTTTGAACTCCAGCACCACATACACAATCAAGTGTCAGGAAAACAAACAAACAAAACAGATGAAAAAAATAAATAAAATTGATTCTTTCTCTCATCTCTGTCTTTAAAAAAAAAAAAAAGCACACTCCTCAGTAATGAGGCCTTCCTACTGTGCATGATGACTACCTGAGTGGAACACACAGTTCTTTGAATTCCAAGTCCAAACTGTTTCTGCTGATACCACTTAGTGCCTTGTTCTCTGCCCACTCCTTAAATGCCAGACTTTGGCTGGGAGTGTAGCTCAGTGGTAGGCGCACTTACCTAGTAGCCAGAAAGCTCTGGGTTTGATAAATACAATGTCAGGATTGCCAACCTTGACCCTGCTCTCAGGCGAAGTACATTCTCCCTTAGTAATCCTCTGTACCTCCACGACTTCAACCTCCTTACCCAGATGTCTCCATTAGTATCAGGCCAACAGCTCTTCTTGCACATCTCTTCTGTGGTTAGTAGAGACATTTCATAGACATCATGACCACTGAACACTTCATCTTCCCCTGAAACTAGCACCTCTCTCTTCTTTTTTCCCCCCTGATCTCAGTTAATGGTGCTGCCATCCAATCAGACTCCCAAATTGCAAACCTTGGTGCTATTCTTGGCTTTTCCTCTCCTTCAAAATCCAGTTACCCACTCCACAGCTCTCAAATAATTCTTGTCCCAATGCTCCACCCTAACTGTCAATGCTTTGGCTCAGGTCCTTATCTTCCTCACCTGGAAAACTAGAGCAACCCTCTCACTCATCTCCTTGATACCAGTTTCAGCCCCCACAATCCATCTGCCACATTACTTCTAAAATTAGCTTTCTACAACATAGACCACAGGCAGTTTGAAACCTTCCCAGATGAATTTTGTACCAGATTCTATGTGTCCCCTTGGAGCAGGCAATGTCCACTGAAGTTCTGTCTGACAAAGTCCAGACTTGGGGATGGGCTAAGCAAAGCCAGCCCTGGAGACTGCCAAAACCATCCCCTCTAGGAATTGGCTGTGTTTTAGTAATTATATGTATCGTGAATATACTCAAACCGAAACTCTCTGATTGTTATGGGAATTCTATAGCTTAGACAACTGTTGCGGATTGTTGAGAAGAATACTTGTTATAACACATATAGAAATCATGGAAAACAAAGCTATACTGACTTTAAAACAAAATTGGATATAGAAAACAAAATAATTAGAACTAAGGAACTGAGAAACAGTATATGTAAAACATCTACAGAAAGACATGTTTACCTTTCCTGTAGTGGAGGTTGAGTTTTAACTCCTTAGCAGTAATTAAGACATGTTTACCCTTTTTGTCTTTGCAGAGGTTAGGCTTTAACTTTTTAGCCCATAAATTAGGATGCAGATATTTTATAGGATTAACATTTATAGGACCTAGGATAGCTATGGAATATCTAGTAAGGTTACAATAACAAAAGTTTTTAGGTTAGTAGTTAATAAGGTATAGGAGTAATATAGCCTATAACATAATCTAGCCAATTAAGAAACTTCATTTATGGGGCTGGAGCGGTGGCTCAGCAGTTATAGTGCTTGCCTTGCATGCGCAAGTACGTGGGTTCAAACCCCAGCACCACGTACACAATGAAGTGTCTGAGCAGTGAAAGTCCATGAAAAACTAAATAAAGTTGATTCTGTCCCTCTCTTTCTTTTTTTTCCTCTTTCTTTAAAAAAAGAAAGAAAAAAGAAACTTCATTTATGCTAAGATAGAGGACTTCTAGACTAATGTAGTGCAGTAACCTTTAAGTGCTTCTATTATCTAGTGAGGTAATGGTTTGTAAAAACATCTGAAGGAATCTAGGGAGATGGAATTTGGGGCAGTGTTTGGTTTCTGTCCCTTGTAAAAGTAGGTTTAAAAAAACATATGGTCAATGTGGTGGGGAGGTCGAGGACATAAATTGTACTAATGGTTGATGCTTTAAGATTACTGGGAAGCTGAAAAGATGATTGTACGATGAAGTTGATAATGAAAGCCCTGTTTGTACACCTGTATAAAAATGTTCAACAATAAAGAACAGACGGCATTTTGCTCAAGCAGGGAACTGTGTCTGCTTGCAACTTGCCCCAGAGGTTCAAGTCGTTCCTCTGCACCGACTCCACTCCTTCAGGGACCCGAGTTCAGCTGGGGCTGGCCCCCCGCAACCCCTTATTCCTCAGCTGGATCCAAAGAGTAACTGTCCTTTGTGTGTGTGTGTGTGACATTAATACTTTGAATTTTATGGTTAATTGCATGATGCACTCAAAATTCTTCTTTTCAGGCTGGAGCGGTGGCTCGGAGGTTATGGCGCTTGCCCAGCATGAGCAAGTACACGGGTTCAAATCCTAGCACCCACATACACAACTAAGTGTCAGAGTGATGAAAGCCATGTGGAAAACTCAATAAAAATCGATTCTCTCTCTCTCTCACTGTCCTTCTCTTTTTATAAAAAAAAAAAAAATTCTTCTTTTCATGCTGTCTCCCTGTTACCCGTAAAATAAAAATCAAATCCCAATTCCTTCACTGGTCATTTGAGGACTTCACTTTTCAGCTTCACATCTGGCTACAGTCCTGTTATTTAATCTTTGCTCCTATGACTTACAATTTGTCATCAATTTCAGAATGTGCCAAGTTATTTTAAAGCTTCCAGCCTTTATCCAAGAAGGACCCTACCCTATGATCTGACTACTCCAAAACTGGTCATTCTGCTCCCCTTAGCAATCAAGTCAGTTTGGTTCTTCCTTACAGGCTCTTCTCCATCTTGGTACATACATCTTCCCTTACCTAGCCCCCAACCCCTGCAGCACCAGGAGTTAGATCTGAGCTCTCTTCTTTTCCTAGTTCTCTCTCATCTAGTCCTAGGGGCTTTAAACACCAAGTCTGTGCAAATGACTCCCACTACACTGACTCAAGCCTTGTTTGCCCTTCAGAATCCTGATTCTAACTGCCTTATTGACATTTCCATATATCTTTTTTTTTTAAAGAATCAATTTTATTTATTCATTTAAGAGTGAGGGACAGTGAAAGAGAGGATGAGAAAATCAATTTTATTTAGTTTTTCCTGTGGCTTTGATTGCTCCAACACTTTGTTATGTAGACGATGCTGTGGTTCGAGCCTGCATTCTTGTGCATGCCAAGCAAGCACTGTAACCTCTGAGCCACCACTCCAGCCTTCCATATGATATCTTAATGGTGCCTGGTCAAACCTTATGGCCACACCTCTAATGCTTTCCTGGTCTAAGGACCATGTGACATAGCAGATTTCTAGCCTTCTAGAAGAATATTCTTTCTTTTTCTATCTCTCCCTTTTCCTTCCTTCCTTTTTCTTTCTTTCTTGCTAGTTCTTTCTAGTTCACAGATGGCACCTCCTCAGTCACCCTTTTTGATTCCTCCAACTTTAACAGACCTCTAAATGATGATATGCCTTAAGGCCTGAGCCAAGGCCCCTTTCCCTTCTCTGTTCTCTGACTCCTCTCCATTATGTACATGCTGATGGCTCCCTAATTTATAGCTTCCACTCAGCTCTCTTCTTTGATTCCCAAACACATACACCCACTTGACAGTGCCTTGACACTTACTGTTACCTCTGTTGGGAATATATCTCGCCTCAGCTCATGACCCACTCATTCTCAGCCTTTAGGTCTCAGTTCAAAACGCTTCACTGGGGCTGGGGATGTAGCTCAGTGGTGGAGCACTTGCCTACCATGCACACAGCCCTAGGTTTGATCCTCAGTATGACCAAACAACGAACCTCATTTCCTCAGAGGTCTTCCCAGGATTTCCTATCTGCACTGCCATCATCAATAATTCACACATCATTGTACTATTTATTATTCCCTAGCACTTACACTAATCCTTATCTTTTTGCATTTATTATCTATCTCTACTTTCTGCCACCCCTCAGTGCCTCATACGTTCAGTACATTTAGGAAACCTTTGATGAATAAC
The DNA here is from genome assembly GCA_004027875.1 of Aplodontia rufa. Classification (NCBI taxonomy): domain Eukaryota; kingdom Metazoa; phylum Chordata; class Mammalia; order Rodentia; family Aplodontiidae; genus Aplodontia; species Aplodontia rufa. The sequence continues at coordinate 68,365 of PVKS010002638.1, read as the reverse complement.
TGTATCTGCCACTGCCTCTACAGGTAAGGGTTTCCTTATATTCTCTGCTTGCTGAGCTCCTATTGATACTTGAAGACGAGCACAAAGATCACGCTTTCCAGGAAGCTGTGGTTTTCTGAGACCCACAAAGCCCTTTATTCAGACCCCTACCTATCTAGTCAGACACCTTTTGAACATCTACGCATCTCTTTCACTGGGGGAGTGAAAGAAGTCCACAGACTTCTACCCTCTATATGTTTAGCTTTGTGCCTGGCACAAAGCTAAACATGGTGCTTCAACCATGTTTGTTTAATATATGAATGAATGAATATATGAATATATATATGTTTAATATATGAATGAATCCGTGAGAAAATGAGGGTTAACCCAGAATGAATCTAATCACCAAATGTTCTCCACCGGCCACTGTCCTTTCCCAACCATCCAGCCCTCAGATGGAAACGTGTATCCTGACTAGGACCCGACCTCTCAGGGCCTCCATTTTCCAGGATGCGGCCTCACCTGCCAATGACGTCCTTAGGGTCGTACTTCTGGTAGAACTCCTTGGCCGCAGCCCAGTCGGGCAGTTCATCCTCCGGCCCCACGTCCAGCGTCATTCTGAGGGAGGTGGGGGCCTGTGCGGAGGAAACGGAGGGCGGTGAGGGAAGGGAGACCCACAGGCTCTGAGACGACGCACATCGCGGCTCGCGGAGGCGCAGTCCCTGCGGCTGGGGCGCCAGGGTCCTGGGGAATGGGGGCGGGGGTAGGGTAAGGATTGGGACTGGGGAAACCCTACAGAAGGGCCGAGGGGACGGGAGGGGTAGCAGGGCAGGGAGGGGGACGGGGGAGGGGAAGGGAAAAGGTGGTCAGGAAGAAGGGAAAGCGGCACAAGGGCTGGCGGCTGTTGCCGCGCAGGCGCACTTGGCGGACGGTGGGAGGGGGCGTGGGGTCTCGCGCAGGCTCACCCGTGGGGGAGGGCAGACAGGCAAGGGTCCACGCGAGACCGCCCTGCCACTGGGTTGGCTTTTAGTCCCTTGCTTTACCCCGGCGGTGCCGGCGACGACCTAAGGCCCCGCCCCCATCCTGCAGCCAATGGCCAGCGCCTTCCAGACAGGTTCAGAAACCCTTCTGATTGGAAAGTGGTAGTCTAATGAGAAGTCCCGGCGCTGGAGGCGGCGTTGGAGCTCGAGGTTACCGACCATAGGGCGCGGCTTTGGACACAGCCAATCAGCGTATGGCGTCTGCTGCAGAGGGTGGAGCTTGTTGTCAAGTGGTATTGGAGGCCTGGAAGGGAACCCGGAAGTTAGGTTTACCCGGAAGCATGGCTTCTGTGCTGCAGAGCTGAAGGACTTGGTTGCGCCAGGTTCCAGAGTTGGGGTAGGGCTCCCTCACTCTCTTCCCAGCATCCGTATCTGAATTCGGCTTTCTTTTATATTAGCCTAGTCCAAAGCCCGTGTCATGTAGGGCGAACTCCAGCCTTTGAAACGCTTGGACACAGCTTGGACACTTGCTTAGCCATTTGGTGTGGAGGCCAAAAGAACCCGTCCTTGTCCTGAGGCCGCTGACTCCTCTTAATGGTAAAAGTGTTTGTAATCTGGTATTGTACACTTTCCCCAATCTTACACCCCCCTCGTAAAAACTTGGGGGGAAGGAGGCTTTTAAGCCCACTGGGTTGGTTGTGGAGATTTCCAACAGGAAATTCAAAGCCAGCTTAGCCTGGTATTCACTTAATTATGCAAAAAATATTTGTTGAGTGTCTAAGGCCTAGGCTTCAGACTAATGAAAAAGTCAACACACCCTTCTGCAGGTTATATTCCATCAAAAGAACAGAATGAATGAATCTTTCAATAGCTATCTTGGAAATGTCACTTTGGGATCACAACTACATAAAGGGAGAAAAAAATTAATCCAAATAACTTTTTACAGTGTACTTTGGCTTTATATCAACCTACAGACAAGAATTGAAAACAAATTTTGAACTTTACTCAGAAGGTTCATTGTATGGTAGATTATATAATGGGATAATGATTCTGAAATTGAGTGAGTTAAACATATAATGTAGGTTGAAAGCTAAAGGTTTGTTCTTAGGGAATATGGAATCTGGAATGGGAAAAGAGGAGGAAGAATGGTTGAAATTGGAGGAATGATTAAAAGTGATTTAAAATAAATAAAACGGGTCTGGAGTGGAGGTCTGCGCTTGCTTGGGATGCAAGAGGACACGGGTTCGAACCCCAGCACCACATACACAACGAAGTGCCAGAGCAACGAAAACCAGATGAAAAACTAAATAAAAAAATGATTCTTTCTCTCACTGTCCCTCTCTCTCTCTCTTTAAAAATAAATGTTTTCTAGCTCTGGACTCTAAAAGGACACAGAAGCAATACAACCCAGTAGAAAGGACATACCTGGCATCTAGATACTGATGTCTATCTAAATAACAGTCCCCAAAAAAAGGAACTAGGGCTCAGTGGGAGAAATGGCCAATTCCCAAGTGGCAGTAGGGAAAGTACAATTGTCTCAAATTTAGCCAGTAAGTAGCTAAAGGATAATGTGGTCTTATCAAAAGAACAAGAGCCATGCTTAAAGTGTTTTCACTGGTCAAAATCAGGGACAGTACTCTGGAAGCTGAAGCAGGGGGCAGGAGAATTTCAAGTTTGAGGCCAACCTCAGCAATTTAGGCCTGTCTCAATAGGGCTGGGGACGTAGCTCAGGGGTAGAGTGCTTGCCTATTATAGGACAGACCCCTGGGCTCAGACCCCAGGACTGTGCCAAAAAAACCTGAGACCACATGGATACTAAAAAATTGTAAATAAAATGTATATGCTAGGCAAGCACTATCATTAAGCTATGCCATGCACAAGGCCCTGGATTCAGATCCCAGCACCACAAAAAAATCAAACAAAAATGTCTTACTCTTCTTTCCCAATTGAGAAATTAGCAGCAAGAAATCAAAATGTTAATCTAAAGAGCAGCAGCTCTCACTAGAATAGGTTGGGAAATTTTGAGAAATCCTGATGCCCAGGCAGTACCTCATACCAAATAAATCAGCTCAAGCATTAAGGATTTTTTAAGCTTTCACAGGTGGTTCCATTGTGAAGTCAAGACTGAGAACCACGGTGCTGTGTGCTGCTGCTTTCTACCTACTGTGCTAACTCTAACTTCTGGGGCCACCAAGGATTCTCCTCTTTTCCTTCTCAGAGGACTTCAGACTATTGAAGATAACCATCGTGTGCCTCTCTCCCTCTCTAATCATCTCTTTAGTGTACACATCTCTAATTCCTTTAGATGTTCTTCTGGTTTCTGAATTATAGTGAGGTAACCCCCAAATCCCACTCCCATGGCACATGTACTCCAAGAGGCATGTGTAATAACATCCACAGCAGTGTGACGTATGCCCAAAATGGAAACATCCCAAAAATCCAATGGAAAATGAACTGATATATTCATAAGGAATACTATACAGTGAAAAATATATACTGAATATTGATGAATTGCACAATGTTAAAGGCAAGACAAAAAATACATGATTCCATCTACATAAAGCTCAAACATGGCCAAAATTAAACTACACTGATAGAATTCAGAATGGGAGTTACCTGTGGGAAGAAAGGAAGTAGTGACTGGAAGGAATATAAAAGGCTTTGTGGAATGCTGGCAATGATCAGTTTCTTGACTGAATGATGGTTGTTCAGATGTTTGCTTTTTGTTAATATGAGCTGTTTGGGTACTTTCCTGTGTGAAATATTTCACAACTTAATTTTTTTATCATGAGGCCCAAGATAGAGGATATGAAAGCTCATTATAATCATAAAAATGTCAATCACAGGGCTGGAGCAGTGGCTCAGCAGTTAAAGTGCTTGCCTGGCATGCGCAAGTACGTGAGTTCAAACCCCAACACCATGTACACATCAAAGTCTCAGAGCAACAAAGGCCACACAAAAAAACTAAATAAAATTGATTCTCTCTCACTGTATCTTTTTTAAAAAATGAAAAATGTCAATCACAGACAACCACTTTCACTCCTCTCTCAGCTCTGGATGCAAACTGTCTGGATTCAGTCCCAGCTCTGCCATTTACTAGCTGAGTAACCTTGGGCAAGTATGTGCCTATATCCTCAACTATAAAATGAAAATGATAGTCCCTACAACTGAGTCATTTTGAGGACTGAAGAAGAAATATAAAGTGTCAGAACACAGCCCAGCACTAAGTACTCAATAAATAGTAGCTGTTGCTAGTATTCTTCCTCTCCAGCCTCAAGGTCCCTGCTGATGTATAAGGGAGAAGCTGGGGATTTTCCAAAAAGGGAAAATTCCAGAAGGAAAATATGGTTTCTCTCTTGGAGCTCCTAGGTAGGCCAGAGGCCATTTGCAGGCTTCTGCCATTAGTCAAATGTGCAGTCTGGCTCTCACCAATGGCCCAGGGGAAAGTAGGGAAAGAACAATTAGACAGGAACATTTCACCACCAAAAAAGATTTTTATTACAAAACAAATTCTAATAAAATCAGGCCTGGTCTTCAACCCCTCCTCTGGGTAAAGGCCACTCGGATGGAGTGGTGTGGGGAGATAGAAGGTAGAGGGCACTGAAAGAACAGAGCAGGCTGACCCCTCCCCTCATCAGTCTCAGCTGCTGCCCTCCTTCTATGAAGGGCTAAAAGAACTCTTCCAAAGGCCCTTGGGAGAGGCACCATCCTTCCAGCCAGGAAGGACTACTGCTGTCACCAAATTGTTGGATCCAGGTCTCTCTCAGCTGATTCTTAGCAGAAGCCACCCAGGGTCACTCAGCCTGAGCGATGGCGTAGGAGAGCAGCCACAGCAGCAGGGGGGCCAGAGTAAGGACAGCAAGCCAGACAGCAAAGCTGGCCAGGATGAGCCTCCGGGCCCGGGCCCCCCAGTACACTGCCTCCTGGAACCGGCCTGCCTTATGCCGCTCTTCTGCCTGTGGGGGCAGGTTCTTGGTTAGGTACTCCCCCTGCTTCTGCCCAAAAGGGCCCATTGCCCCATTCCACTCCCCCATTCATCATAGCTCAAAAACTCATACCTGAATATTTCACCTCCCTTTTCAGTTTCTTCATGTCTAATCTATAAAATAAGGTACCTAATTTTTGCCCTACTTTTCAAGGTGGCAATGGTTAGCTCTCAAAAATCACACATGGAAAAAGTATCTTTTTTGGGAGGAGGTACGGGGGATTGAAGCCAGGGTGCTTTACCACTGAGCTACATCACCAGTACTTTTAAAAATTTTCAGACACAGTCAAAGTTGCCAAGGCTAGCCTCAAACTTGCGATCCTCCTGCCTCAGCCTCCAGAGTAGCTAGGATTACAGGTGTGAGCCACCATGCTTGGCAGCAAAGTACTTTTTAATTCTTTTATTCCCCATTCTTTTCTACCCATCCTAGATTCATTCTGGAATTTGGAATTCTTGACTCATTTTTTATTTGTATCCAGTCAAACTCCATTTTCATAGCCCAGTGGGCCATCATCTTTTTTACCATTAAGGCCACTTTTCATAATTTTGTTCTAATGAAAGCCAGAAATTCTTATAATAGAATACTGTTAAACTATGTCTAGGGCTGAGAAAATTCCAGCATGATATTTAAGTTAGCCTGAATACTCTTTTAAAAGGTACATGTGCAGGCTGCAGGTGTATCTCAGTGGTAGAGCACTTGCCTAGCATGTGTAAGGCCCCAGGTTCAAACCCCAGCACTTCAAAAAAGAAGATACAGCTGCAGATGAATCCCTCTCAAAGACCCTATTATTTCTTCCAGATTCCTATAGGTTGCTCTCATTGTTGCTCAGCTACCTCCAGTCCTTCCCCTTTCAAGTCCCCCTCCAAGCAGGCCTTAAGAAGTGATCTTTCTGAAACACAAATCTTACTATGTCACTCTTCCCTGCAAAAATCCTTCAGTGGTTCCCCAATACTTTCAAGATAAAGTCAAAAGTCCTAAAAACAGAATTGGAGGCCCTCAGGAATCTGGATGGCTTCTTCTCTCACTATTCCTCACTGGATCTGCCATGGTGAACGAATAGTCTAGCCCACACTGCTGCCTTTACCTGGAGTGCCCTTTCATCCTTATCCACTCATCCTTTACAATTACTTTCCTGTCACCCCCTCTAGGCAGCCCTACCTACTCTAAGATACCTACACACAGAACCCTTCTGGCTCCGAGTACCCTGTGATTCCTTTCTGAAAGTACTGATGAACTAAGTTCTATTAATAATTATCCATTTTCACTGCCATCTCTTTCATTAGACTAAGGGCCCTTTGACAGCTGGAACCATATCTCATTCTGGCACTAACCCAGAGGCAAGCATGATAGGTATTTAGGTATTTAATAACTATTCAGTCAATACAGACAGGGCAGATACACAACACCATTGCCTTAATACCCACTCCCCTGCTCCCATAGGAATTGCTTTCCTCACCTTGATGGCAAACACAAGAGCCATGACTCCCAGGCAAGAGCAGCCACAGATAATGCTAGTAGCTGCCAAGTAGCGGAGGCGGAGCCAGCAGCAGCGGATGGGGGATGGAGAATGAGCAGCTCCCGTGTTGCTCACCATGATCTCCACTGCCTTCTCCTCGTCCTCCATCACCTGTGGGCGATACAGTCAAGGTACTTGTAAGCCCAACAAATGAGCCATTGGCCTGGCTTGCTCTGACTCCACCCCTCAGAGTATACTGTCCTCATGACCTAGTCCAACTCTCAGGAATGCTGCCTTACTGGGGAATTCCTCTAGTGACTCAGATCAGAGGAGTAAACATTAAGACTAGAATCCTTTTCCTTCAGCTTAAGATTCTGAGTCTTTGAAGGCAAGCAAGAGTGAACATATAACTTGCTGTTTTGACAAGTAGGGAGAAGTAAAATGACAAGTGCATACCTAGAAGCAGGAAAAACAGAATCTTGAAAGCATAAGGCTGATTTAAAACTTACTTCAAAGGGTCCTAAAATTACATGAAGTTCCCCAGAGGCTGCCTGAGCATTGAGGAATCAGAGAACAGGACCCTAGGGCCTATATCCCACACTTCAAGCAAGCAGCCATTTCACATGAAAACACAATTCTGGCTGGTTCTGGTACTACACTCTTGTAATCCCAGCTATTCCAGAGCCTGAAACAGGAGGATCACAAGTTTGAGGCCAGTCTGGGCAACTCAGAATGTCTCAAAATAAAAAGATTAAAATACAAAGGAAGGGGCTGGGGATGTAGTTTCAGTGGTGGAGTGTTTGCTTAGTATGTGCAAGGCCCTGGTTCAAAACCCAGTACCAAGAAGCAAACCAAAACAAAAACAACTTCAATTCTGAGGATGGAAAGGAAGGGAAAAGTAGACACTCAAACCTTTCTTTACAGCTGAAAAAACTAAGTATCAGAAAGACGTAACTTACTTCCCCCAGTTGGGGCCACTTCCTCTCTCCCATTTTAACACAAACCACACAAGCAGATTACTGAGTCCACATGACCTCATTATCCACACAGAAACCTGCATAATGATGCCCTATTCATTTCTCATCTCTCTATTTCTCAGGCCCTCAAAACACCAGCATCAAGCGACCTTTCCACCCTCATGTCCAACCATTCCCTTAGAGACTAAATGAAACCACCTATAGTTCCACAAACAGTAACAAAAAAGGATGAAAAAAGTGAGACAAGTAGAGAGCAAAAAAATGATGTCACAAAGCTGCAGGGGAGTAGGTACTGAGGAGAAAAGATGAAGAAAACAGACACCAAGTCAGCAGGGGTAGAGGAACTAGAGGGCCCAAGGTGTCAGGTCAGAAAATGTAAACATTAACAGGGGCTCTTACCTGGCTATAGTCTTGAGGGACTGTGAATTTCGGCTCCTGCCTCAGGTTTGATTTGACTTGGGTGGAGGAGCTGACTCAGGGCTCCAAGCCAAGCCCAGGGGTGGGGTTGGGTGCCCAGACACCATCTGAAGAGCCCCAGGAGCTGGGAAGGGGGTGTGGCTGACTCAAACCAGTTTGGCTAGGAGAGGGGAGGGCCAGGGGATGAAGCAAGTAGAAGTAGGATGCCTGCTTTCTTGTGATAGGAAGGAAGCACCTGAACAAGAGGGTTAAAAGGAGGAAAAGGGCTGAGGCATTGTAGAATGTTGAGGGAAAGGCGGGGAGACAAGAGGGAGAGGGGAAAAGAGTGTCTGAGTGACTTAAAACCAACCTTTGGGAAACACCCTGCCAGATCAGATTTACCAATCTTTCCTCTTCTTGAGGATGATTTCTGCCTCTAAGGTATATAATCCTTATTTAAAGATCAGTTAAGTATGATGGTCTTCACAAGAGTAAGAGTAGAAAAAAAACAATGCCCAAGTTCCCACCCAACCCTCCACCAGACCAGAAAATCAGAAGCCTCCTTACGCGGATGCTCGTACAGAAACTAAGTTTATTATTTTTCTTCTTAAAAAAAAAAAAAAAAAAGGGAAAAAAAAAACTCATTGTAGAGAAGCCCCTTTCCCTTCCCCTTCGGGTGTGGGGCTGTGAAGATAGCTGGGGAATCAAGTACAAGGGGGTGGGGACAGACTATCTTGCCACCCTTAACACTGCCCAGCCATTTGGGGTGGAAGGGAAGTGGGATTGTGATGAGCCCCATTTCCATGACAACCAGTTGCCTACCCCCTACTTTGGTGGGAGGAAGGGAGAAGGCCCCTATGTCTCCCTGGAGGCTTTCCCCCCTCAAGACTTCAAGTAGTGGTTAACAGAGTCAGGCCTGGTCATGGAGGGAGAGCAGCCATGGTGGAAAGCCTAGGTGGTAGGGCAGCCCACTCACGTCTTGGCCTTTCGGCCTCTGTGACTAATGGTAGGGCCAGACAGATGGGGAGGGGCACTGCTGCGCAGGATGCGCTGGTCCCCTTGGTTGGTGGTCCCAACAAGTCTGCGGGGGCCAGGCCGGCGGCGTGGGGTCCCATCTCCTTCATCCTCCTCACCTGAGGCTTCGGCCTCAGACTCCTCTACCGAACCCTCAGGCCCCAGGGGACTTGGGGGCTGTAAACGGCTCCGCTTTGCCAGCCCAGGACCCCCACCAATTGGGGCCCCTGCCCGTTTGCGAGGCACCTTCTCAGTCTCTAGTGGAGGAACCAGAGACCCTGGACGCAGCCGGGTTGAGCGCAGTTTTGGGGCTAATGAAACCACAGGAGGTGTCAATTCTAATCCACCTGGCCCACTATCTACTAAATCCAGGTCGTCCTGAATTACGGCCACTACCATGGACCCTTCACTTTTTCGTCCCCGCACTCCCTCTGTTTCAAGCCGCAGGCGGGCCAGCCGGGTGAGGGGTCGGCTTCCATCCTCATCAGAAGAACTACCCTCACTCTCCCCCAAGCCCTGGGCTTGCTGCCGCCTCCCCAATCCACAGCTCTCAAGGACAGAAGAGCTGTCACGGTCCAAGACAGGGAGCTGGCTGGGCCGAGGTGATGGTGGATTCTTCGGAGGTCGGCCCCGCTTTCGCTTGGGTGGGGATGTTGAAATGGTGACAGTGGTGACAGTGTTGGCGACAGTAGCAGTGGGACAGGCTAGAAGTGGTAGGGGTGGTGGCAAGGGTGGTGGTGGGAGTGGGAGTGGCTGTGTCCGGCTCTCTAAACTGCCATCCCCTGGAGAGGACATGGTCCCAGGGACGGGCAAATCCCGTGCCTTAGGGGGCCGCCCACGCCTTCTTTTCTCCACAGGTGACAGGATGGGTTCTGGTCTGTGAACTGGCTGGGGTCCAAGAGGCTGGGACCCAGGAATAAGCTGGGGCTCCAGGACAGGCTCCGCAACAATTAGGGTCTCAGCTCCAGGGACTGGGTCAGCCCCATTGGTTGTTCCCTTAGCGGTGGATGAGGGTGCTTCCTCCACCCCTCTCCCAACATCTGCTGGAGACCTGTTCTTCTTGGGGGGCCTCCCCCTCCGACGTTTCACAGCAGGTGGAGTGATGGCAAGAAGTGCCCCTTCTCCATTCTCTGGGCTGCCCCCACCAGTCACTCCTAGCTCAATGCGACGACGAGCAATGAAGGGCTGCTGGGTTGGGGTGGGCAGAGAAGATGAGGGAGCAGCTTCACAGGGCCCACTGGTGGGAGGCGAGGACTCTGGCCCTGACAAGCTGCGGGTAGATGGGCTTCCTGGGCTGGCACTAGTCTCAGAGACCCCAGGCACTAAGGTGCTGGCAGTTCCCCGCTGTTGTCGCCGTCGTCTCACAAGTTCTTTTTCTTCCACCACAGTTACTAGCCGTCCTGGCAGCTTGCGAAGCACTTTGGGGCCTGGAGGTTGCCCTGACCGACCAGCCCCTTGACCCCTAATTTCTACATCAGCACTGGTGCGACGCCGAGGGGGTCGGGCAGGCGAAGGACCCTCAGGAGAGGAGTTGGCTGAAGATGAGGTTGATGGAACTGTGACCTCAGCTGCAGCAAGTTCTTGTGGCTTCTCTGGGCTAGAGTCTGGGGTTTGAACTTCTGCCAGCTCTTCCAAGTTCCTGTCAGCCTCCAATGGCTCCAGCTCCTGAAGAGGCTCATCAGATGTTGCCAAAGGTGGCAGCTCCAGCCCATTGCTCTCACTCAGACCAGAGGGCAACTCCTCACCATCAGGTAGCACTGTGAGGATGGTCCCCTCAGCAGAAGCTGGTACCTCCTGCTCTTGACCATTGGGGATGCTGCCAGTGTCCAAGGTTGGGCTAGGTGCAGAAGGGATAAGAGGAAGGTTCTTTTCTGACACAGGCAGGATATCAACAGAAACTGGCAACAGATCCTTAGGGGACACAAGAGTAAGTGGGGATGTCTCAGAACTAGTCATGCCAGCCAGCTCCAGGGAATCCGTAGAAGCTAATGTCTGTGCACAGAATTCTGCCTTGGGCCCCAAGCCTAAAGAGAGGTTGGTGACTGGGGGAGAGGCGGGCACAGAAGGTGAACCAAGCAGGAGAGGAGAGGAAGGAGTTAAGAGAGAGGTTTGGGTTGGTGGTGGGGTATGAGGTGGTGGAGGGGTACAGGCAGGAGGAGGGGTACAGGCAGGAGAACAAGAGGGAGGAACCTGTGGAGGAGTAGGGGGAGAAGGTAAGATATGGACAGGAAGAACAGTTATTGGATTGGGGGCTGAAATGGGTAAAGGGACAGGGACTGGGGCAGGAATTGCGGCAGGAGTTGAAGCTAAAGCAAGTCGAGGCCTAGGTGCTGGCCTGGGAACTCGCTCCCTGGCAGGGCTGCAGCGGGGGGGCGTGGAAGTGCTGCGGGTATGATGGGTAGATGTGACAGGAGTGTGGTTTGCCCCCTGAGTTTCAGCCCGGGCTCCTCGAAGACGCTCACTGACACGAGTCCCCGGCCTCTCAGGGCCCTTGACCTTCTTACTGCGCCGGTGGCTGCCTCCAGTCCCACAGGAAATCTCATCCCCAGCCCCTGGCCCCTCTTCCTCTTCTTGGGGTAAACGGAACACCTCCTCCTTGGCTTGGTCCAAATCCTTGCGGGCAGCTTCCACTTGTTCCTACCAACAACAGACCACAAGGGTGGTCAGCAGGATCAAGCATAGCAAGGTATATATAGAAATTAGCAGCAAGCCCTAGCCCCCAGAGATACTTACTTCTGCCTGCTTAAGCTCCTCTCTGCTCACTTCTTCCAGTGAGGCTTCCAGGAATTTCATAGCATAGCGCTCAATGGGTGTCAGCTATAGGGAGGAATATAGGTGATGAAAATAGGGACCAACACCCTTGTTTATTATCATCAGGGAGAAGAGCAAAAAAAGGGTCCTGAGTCTGGAGGAAAAAGTTATGAAGGATAAAGGCAAGAACTGGTGGGTCTGTTCAACACTGACCTGTTCTACAAGGGCAGCAATCTCTTGCTCAGCCCTGGACATCTCCTCATCCTCAGCCCCAGGCCGACCAGCCTCCTCTCCCTCACCACCAAGAAACCCATCATTCTCATTAAATTCTGCAAGTTCAGCCACTTGTTCAGCTTTGGCCTGGGTGGCAGCACGGATATCCTCTTCATCTTCGGCCCGACACAATGCCTATAAAAGTGTACGGAGGAAAAATAAAAACAGAAAATTTAAGACTTAAAGAACTTTACATCCTAGGATTTAATTTTGAAAAAATTCAAGACTAAATTTACAAAAAACAATGTTTGCAAAACAACTCAACCTTGTAGGACCCCATAGTTACCAAAGCAACTCAGTGGTCCACATAGGATGGAATGCATTTTACTAGCATGCCTACTAGGGAAAAACAACTGTTTTAGAGACTTTTAGATCTACTTTGTTTCCTTCAGTGTCAACTTCAGAGTTGCTCAAAGAAAGACAGACAAGCAGTCACAGAAAGATCTGAATGTCATAATGTTTTTTTGTTTCTCTGGGGATTTAACGTAGGAGTACCATGCTACATCCCCAGCCCTTCTAAAATTCTGGGATAGGGTCTCACCAAGTTGCCAGACAGAACTTCTGTCTCAGCCTCCAGTCACTGAAATTACAGGCATGAGCCACTATGCCTGGCAAAACCCATAGTTTTTTTGCAAGGGGATGCCTCAGGATAATATACTAACCATATCTGATCTTTCCTTGATATGAATGTTCAAGGAACTCAACCCAAAGTCCCTGAGAGAAGTAGTCCAGAGCATACCCAGCAATGAAAAGGACATTTGGTAGGGGAAAACACTTCCATAATGCTTATGTTGGGTTTTTTGTTTTTGTTTTTGGTTTTTTTTGTACAAGGGCCTGAATCCAGGGCACTAAACCACTGAGCCACATCCCCAGCCCTTCTTTTATGTTTTATTCTGAGACAGGGTCTTGCTAAGTTATTTGAGGCTGGCTTTGAACTTGTGAACCTCCTGCCTCAGACTCCTGAGTCACTGGGATTACAGGCATGCACCACCATGCATGGCCTACCTGCAGTTCTTTAAATATCTGTCTACATCTGGAAAGCTTCGAAAAACTACAAATGCTTAGATGCAACGTTCTTGACGTTAGCTTTTTTTTTTTTTAAAGAGAGAGACAGTGAGAGTGAGAGAGAAAGATAGAATCAACTTTATTCAGTTTTTCATGTGGCTTTTGTTGCTCAGACACTTTGTTGTGCATGTAGTGCTGGGGTTTGAACCCGTGTATTTGCGCATGCCAGGCAAACGCCATAATCACTGAACCACTGTGCCAGCCCACTGTAGCAGATTTTGAGACAGGGTTCAAGAATCATTTTTTTTTTGGCAATGCTGGGGATTGAACCCACTGCTAGTCCAAGTGCTCTACCACTAAGCTACATCCCCACCACCCAGGACTCAATCCTTTCAAAAAACCTTTCCAGCCAGGTGCAGTGGAGCATACCTATAATTCTACCTACGGAGGAAGCCTAAAAAGGAGGATCAGAAATTTGAGGCCAGCCTGCCAACTTAATATGAACATGTCTCGAAAAATACAAAAGGGCTGGGGATATAGGGATATAGTTCAATGGTAAAGTACTCCAGAGTTCCATCCCCAATTCCACAAATACTAATAAATAGTTACGAATATTATTAAAACAGGGCTGGAGCGGTGGCTCAGTGGTTTCGGTGCTTGCCTGGCAAGCACAAGGACCCGGGTTCAAACCCCAGCACCACGTACACAACTAAGTGTTGGAACAACTAAGGCCATGTGAAAAACTAAATAAAGTTGTTTCTCTCTTTCTCTGTCTCACTCACTGTCCCTCTCTCTAAAAAAAAAAAAAAAAAAAAAGAATATTATTAAAACAAAAAACTTTTTCAAGATACTCAACAATGTTTCATATCATATAAGCCACTTCTTACATGCACTACAACACTTAATTTTAAGAGTTATGGTTTCCTTCCCATTCCCATTTCAGAGAAGTGGAAAGTAAGGCTCAGAAGAGTAATAAACTGGGGCTGGAGCAGTGGCTCAGTGGTTACAGCACTTGCCTGGCATGCTGGAAGACCCAGGTTCAAACCCCAGCACCACGTACACAAATGACAGTTGGAGCAATGAAATCCAGATGAAAAACTAAACAAAACTCATTCTCTTTCCCACTGTCCCTCTCTTTAAAAAAAGAAGTCACAAATTTGTAATTTGGTTTAACAAATTCAATTATTAAGAAGCACTATTGTTGGGGCTGGAACAGTGGCTCGGGGGTTGCGGCACCTGCCTGGCATGCACAAGGATGCAAGTTTGAACCCCAGTACCACATACATAACATGAAAAACTAAATAAAGTTAATATTAAGTTGACTCTCTTCTTTCACTGTCCCTCTCTTTAAAAAAAAAAAAAGCACTACTGTTGAGGGAGATTGCTTGCGCCCAGAATTTAGCCCGAGTTACATAGAAAGACCCCCATTAAAAAAAAAAAAAACAAAAAACAAGACAACAAAAACAAAAAACAGCCAACAGCACCACTGGAATTCAAACCTAGGACTCAAAACTTCAAATTCTTGTTTTTCTTATTAACTCATGTGAACCAATATTTAAAACTATCAAATGCTGACTACAGTCTGAAAAATAAAAATTCTTTCTGCCAAACTCAACAGACTAACGAAAGACAAGCTATATACTTTAAGCCATAGCTCTATTATAAGGCTCCCTGCTCTTTTTTCACCTGCTCCAGAATATGGGTTTGTTTGCTGGCCACAGTCTCCTCTTCCTCCTCAGGGGCGGAGGGCACAGATGAGCCAGATGGCTCCTCCAGAGGCATGTCAAACAGCTCTCGGATGGTCTGCTATTGGACAGAACAGAAGGAAAAGTTGGTCAATGCTAGTCCCTGGTTAACCAATTAGAGGCTGACAGCTCCTGGAAATACCAGAAGTGCCACCAGTTGAAAAGTAGGTCTGCAAAGGTCAAAGCAGCTCCTCTTTAATAAGCAAGAGTTTCTACAGGCAGAGCAAGTTTATTCTGCACATGCTGAAAGATCTTATTTTGTACCTGTTTAAAATAGGCTGTGGTGAAGTTGCCTCCCTCAATGGCCATATCTCCCAACATTCTCTTCTGATTTGCCTTTTTTAGGATGTTCTCCTCTACTGTCCGCTCACTGATAAGTCTAGAAGACGGAGGCCAGGTGTAAACAGCCAAATATGTATTAAAGAAACCCTATCAGTAAAAAAGAAGTAAAGTGGTAGAATATTAGGGGATACCTATAGATGTGGACATCTCGAGTCTGGCCAATTCGATGACAGCGATCCTGGGCCTGAGCATCCATGGTGGGATTCCAGTCGCTGTCATAAAAAACAACAGTGTCTGCTCCTGTCAGGTTCACGCCCACACCCCCACTTCGAGTTGAAAGGATGAAGCAGAATATGCGTTTGTCTGCATTGAACCGTTCCATCAAGGCCTAGAGGGAAAGGAAAAAAAGACAGTATTGGGAAACTTACCCCCTAAAAGTTCTGTAAGGCATAGGACAGCCCCTTCTAGAAGCTCAATGCTTGAGAAAGGAGACTGAAGCTGAAGAGCCTTTAAAAGGCTAGAGAGGCCTGGGTTACCTGTCTCTGTTCAACTCTAGTAGATCCATCCAGACGCAAGTAGAGGTGGCCATGGTAGGTGAGAAACTGCTCCAATACATCCAGCATTCGGGTCATCTGGGTGAAGATGAGCACCCGGTGGCCCTCTGCCTTGAGCTGCCGCAACAGTGCTGCCAATGTTTGTAACTTTCCTGAAGAGATATGAAGAGGTACAGGGAACTAGCTACAAGCTGGAATGGGAGAATACTTAACCCTGGAAAGCTGTGGTTAAAAGGTAATCAAGGGGGGGTGGGTGATGGCTCAGCAGTTACAGTACTTGCCTGGCTTGCGCAAGTACGTGGGTCCAAACCCCAGCACCACATACACAACAAAGTGTCTGAGCAACAAAAACCACATGAAAAACTAAATAAAAATTGATTCCGTCTTTCCTCTCTCTCAGTCACTGTCCCTCTCTTAAAAAAAAAAAAAAAAAAAAAAGTAATCAAGGCCAACCATGGTGGCACACGCCTGTAATCTCAGTGACTTAGGAGGCTGAGGTAGGCGGATCACGAGTTCAAAGCCAGACTCAGCAACTTAGTGAGGCCCCAAGCAAGACCCTGTCTCCCCACCGCCAAAAAATGTATAGGTCTGTGGTTCAGTACCCCTGGGTTCAATCCCCAATAACTCCTGACCCCCAAAAAAGGTAATCAAGGTTTTAGGCCAAAGTTTCAATTAGTCTAGAGAATCAAAAATATTTAACTCAATTTACCTTCTCCCCTTAAAGGTCTCTTCAGAGTACTCCTACATAGGATCTAACTTTTCTGAATCTAACTAGGGATATGAATATTGACAGACCCACAGTG
The DNA here is from genome assembly GCA_004027875.1 of Aplodontia rufa. NCBI lineage: Eukaryota > Metazoa > Chordata > Mammalia > Rodentia > Aplodontiidae > Aplodontia > Aplodontia rufa. The sequence goes on along the minus strand of PVKS010002638.1, from coordinate 52,164 downwards.
GGATGAATACTCAGTAGTTTATGAGCAAGAGATCTGCTAAAGTACTACAGTAGTCATACCAGCTAAAACCAGAACAGATTCACAGGATAGACACTGACAAATCTGGGATCATGGCTTTATATTCAGGGATTTAAGGCCATAGATCAGAACAAGAACAAAGTAGGATCCCAGGAGGTTATCTAGTTTTATCTCCCATCAAACACAGAAAGAGCTTCTACAACATTTTTCTCTTTTTGAGAAGAGGGACAAAGAGAAAAAGAGAAGCAATTTTTTGGTTTTTTTTTTTTTTACATTTTTTTCATCTGGCCTTTCTCAGACACTTATTGTGTATGTGGTGCTGGGGTTCAAACCAGAGTCCTCACGCATGCCAGGCAAGTGCTCCAACAACTGAGCCCAGCCCTTACAACATTTCTTTAATTAAAAAAAAAAAAAAAAGAAAAAAGAAAAAAAAAAGGAAGAAAAAAATTTTTTAAAGGGGGAGAGAGAGAGGGAGAGAGGGGAGAGAGAGAGAGAAGAGGAGAGAGGAAATCAATTTTATTTAGTTTTCATGTGGTTTTAGTTGCTCCAACACCTTACTGTGGTGCTGGGGTTTGAACCCGCATCCTGAAGCATGCCGGGCAAGTGCCGTAACCACTGAGCCACCGCTCCACCCGCTCTACATTTCTGAAAAGTCAGTTTGAACACTTTTTTTTTTTTGAAACAGGGTTGCTATGTTACCCAGGCTGGTCCTGATCCTCCCACTTCAGTCCCCCACATAGCTGGCACCAGTACATACTGTACTAGTTTTGTTTTTCTTTCATTACTGGAGATCAAATGTAGGATCTTGTGAATGCTAGCACCTGAGTTAGATTCTCAGTCCCCATTTTTAACAAAGGCTTTCAATTCATCTCTGGTTTCAAATGTTCTTAAAAAAAATTTAGGAAAATATTTATTGAGCATATATCAATAAAAATTCTGGTTTTATTACAATCTAAGAAATAGGAAATCTCCAAATATATTATTACAAAAATGTCTAAAGGATTATGCCAGAAACTAATCATCCATTAGCTATATTTTTAGAATAGACCCTGATTAACATTGTGAATACATGGCAGAGTCCCTTTGCTTCTGAGGTGGCAGACCCCAATCCAATCACAGAAAATAAATCATGATTGCTCTAAATAAGCCTTGTTGGCTCTATGTTGCTCCTCTTTGTCACTGGTTACACTACAAATGGTTACGTGCCTCGGTATGAGCCAATGAGTTGCGATGCAAAGTCAAATGAGAAGGCTTTTCTCTCCCCACAACTGCCCGTCAGCCCCACCACCACCAAAAAAGACTAGGAAGAAGTTCTTTATTTCAATCCCTTAATTCCTGCTAGAGGATTGGTGTACTCCCTGGAGCAATGGCAGTCACCTTAATACCATGTAGATACAAGCAGAATAAAAATATACAAGGTAAGAAAGAAAGAATAAGAAGGAAGATTAAAAGTCCTGGGTCAAAAAAAAAAGTTCTGGATCAGTTAAGATATTAACCTACTGAACCAGACACACATCACTAATCTCAGTATTTCTCATTAAGTAAATAATAAATGATCCTGTGGTTTTAATCTACTCTTGGTTGTTACTGGCAGATGAATGTATTCTTTCTAATACAAGTATTCTTTCCTTTTTTCAAACCAAAATTTATTTTGTTATTTTTAATTTTGGTACGAGGGATTAAACCCAGGGGCACTGAGCTATATCCCCAGTCCTTTTTATTTGTGAGACAGGATCTCACTAAGTTGCTAAGACTGGCCTCAAACGTGATCCTCCTGCTTTAGCTTCCCAAGTCACTGGGATTACAGGCATTTGCCATCACAATTGGCAAAATACCATACTGTCTTATACCACCAAACACCTCTTTCCCATAAATTTAAAAACTATGCTGTGAAGACTCAGTCATTATTATAACCCAAATGATTTGCAAAATATGATAAATGTCTACAAAACAATCACACTGAATGAACACATGAATTAGCAGCACATTATTTTCACGGAAGTCAAATTCACGAATGCCAAGAATCCATTTTGCCTATAAGCATAATCTACAAAAACTGCCTATAATGTACAGGATTCTCTGGAGACCTGATGCATGGCATCCTTCTGATATAACAGTCCTACTAAAAGATAAAAGAGGTCAAGGGTCTCCTACACCACCCAATGAACTCACCGCAATCATACTGGATGAGTCTCAAGTCAGGAAACTGGGTGCGCATGTTACACACAATACGGTGCAAAGGACGAGCCCGGGGCCAGAGCTCACAGGCCAATTGTTCCTGGAAGGCTGTCTGACGAGGAGCCAGCCAAGGAGGTGGGTGGCAGGCATGCAGGGAAGGGGGAGGTGCCTCCACGGGAGGCATGACAAAGATGAACCTGTGAAAGGAAGAAGGCAAGCCGTGTAAAGATGGGATTCTGAAAACCCCCAGAAGTTAGCACCTTCACCAGCCCTAACCTGTATATCCACTCTGAGGCCCCAAGACCCACTCCCCATTAGCACTTAGCCCTGCCAACCTCTCAATGATTTCTGACAGTTGGTCTAGTCGCTGCTGGGGAAACAGTACAGCCCGGTGGGCGGCCTCGGTATAAGTCCAAAAGGTGGGGTGGCTGGGGCCAGGAGAACGAGGGCCGATGGGGCTGGCAACAGGTTGGGGCAGGGTACAGAAATCCAGGACTTCAGTCCCATACACAGGTGCCAGGGCCCCATGAGCCTCACTAAGTTGGAAAATCCGTTCCAGGCGTTCAGATCTCTGCTGCTTCCGCTTTTCCTCCAGCGACTCCTAGGGATATTAAAACAAAACAGAGAAAGTAATCAGTGTCCTCAAGAATTCATGTCTAAACCTTACAGAAAACCTGCTGGCTCTTTCCAAATGGAAATAAACAGTCTATAGAAACCATGACATCCAAAAACTACATTATACTTTTTGTAGTTTTCCAAGTTGTTAATAGAAGTGTTCCTTCCTTTATGTTAAATGAATTACTCTCTACAAAAGAAAACTCATCTTCCCTTGTATGCTACCGAAGCAGAATGCCTTAATTTCCAAAATTAAGACTTGCATATCTAACAGCTTATAATATGGATGATGTATAGGAATGTTCCTACGTGACATTCAACTCCAGAATATCTAACTTATCTTTATATGGGTCCAAAATAATTATTAGAAACGTTCCTTGGGCTGGGTGTGTGGCTCAGTAGTAGAACATTTGCTTAGCATGTGCCAGGACCTGGGTTTTAACCCCAGCACTGAAAAAATAATAATAAAAAAAGAAGCTGTCCTCAAATCACTGACCAAGATAGAGCGAGGCTAATCAAATTCACAGATTTTTGCCAATAACCAGAATGAAATGGTGTGGTATGGAAAATGCTAACCAGATATTCAGGAGACAAAAAGGTATCTGTCAGGAAACATATATCACTTTGATCTAATTCTTTCCTGTCTGTGCTTCCACTTTCAGTCTGTAAAACCACATAATTGGGGCTGGAGCAGTGGCTCAGCAGTTACAGTGCCTGCCTGGCATGCGTGTGGACCTGGGTTTACCCAGCACCACATACACAACTAAGTGCTGGCAAAGCAAAGACCAGATGAAAAAATAAAATTCTGTTTCTCTGTCTTTAAAAACAAAACAAAACAAAATCTATTTCTCCTTTGTAATAGCACTTACCATGCCTGTAACTTTACATTTGCATAATTAACATCTTCTACCTACTAATGTGTGAAGACTTTAACATGAATAAGAGTTGGTCCTGATAAAGCAGTGTGTAATCTACCTTTCTGATTGCTATCTTAAGCTTTACCTCTTGGCTTGGGGGTACTTTAAGTAAGGAAGACAATGTCCTAACAGAGAAAAAACAGTAGCAAAAGAAAATATTTGCAAAACACACACCCACAAGGGGACTTGCAAACAGAAGAATTAAAGAATTTTACAACTCAACAGCAATAAGTCAAATTCTCTATTTAAAGCTGCCAAAAAAATCTGAATAGACATTTCTTCAAAGGTACACAAATGGATAAAAAGCACATGAAGAGAAGCTCAGCATTAACCAACAGGGAAACGTAAATCAAAACCATAATGAAATTTCACTTCCAAATCACTGGGATGGCTGTAATTAAAGACAGTGAATGTTGGTGAAAACCTGGAGGAACAAAAGCTCTCAGAAGCAGCTGGTGAGAGTATCAAATGATGCAGCAACTTCCACGATTTCTCCAAACAGTTAAAACACATTTACCATATAACTATCCATTTTTTCCTTAGTCTATATCTAATAGAAATTAAAAACCTATGGCCATACAAAAACTTGTATATAAATATTGACAGAAGCATTATTTGTAATAGCCAAACAGTAATAATCCAAAAGTCTCCACTGACTAATGAATGAATTCACAAAATGTAGTATATCCATACAAAAAGATATTATTCAACAATAAAAAGAAACAAAATGCTAACGTATGCTACAACACAGCTGAATCTCAAAAACATTACGCTAAGAGAAGCCAGTCAAAAAGGATTGTATGAGTCCACAGGCAAATATAGAGACAAATAATAAATCTTGTCTTGGGATAGGAAAAACGGAGGGGTTAACAGGCTAAGGGGTGCAAAGTTTCTTTCTGGAGCCATTGAGAAGTTGTAAAATTGATTGTGGTGATAGTTGTACAACTCTCTAAATATACTTTAAAAAAAAACAAACTGCCCAGTGTTGTTTTTTTTCAATGCTGGGGAGCATACCAAGGCTTTCCACATGCAAGGATTCTCTACCACTGAGCAATACTTCCAGTCCTGAAGTACACATTTTAAATGAGTGAACCATGCAGTAATTTATATCTTAAAATAGTTTAAAGGAAAAAATATTTTGATTGCAGACCAATCAAAATTTGACACAGACCACCGGTTGTCACCTTTGGGCTAGAATAAAGACTTTTCTATTTTCTCTCTTTTTTGAAGTATTTATCTGAAGTATTGATGGGCTAGAGTGGTAGCTCCAAAGGATAGGTATCACGCTTGCCTAGCATGCTTGAGGACCTGAGTTTGAACTGCAGCACCACATACACAGCTGTCAGAGCAACAAAAAGCAGATGAAAAACTAAATATGATTCTCTTTCTCTCTCTTAAGAAAAAAAAATTACTTTGGTACCAGGTATTGAACCTAGGTGCGCTTAACCACTGAAGCCATATCCCTAGCCTTTTTTTTTTTTTTTTGAGACAGCGTTTCACTAAGTTGCTTAAGGCCTAAGTCTCTGAGGCTGGCTTAGAACTTGTGGTCCTCCTGCCTCAGTCTCCCAAGCCACTGGAATTACAGGCATACACCACTGTTCCTGGTGTCTGTCTCTTCAGAGCCTTGCTGGGCTGGAGCAGTGGCTCAGTGAATACCGTGCTTGCCTGGCATGCACAAGTACATGGGTTCAAACCCCAGCACCCACATACCCAACTAAGTGTCAGAGCAATGAAAACCATGTGAAAAACTCAACAAAATTCTGTCTCCCTCTCTCTGTCCTTCTCTCTTAAAAAAATTAAAATTAAAATTAAAAAAAAAAAGACAGTCTTGCTAAGTTGCTCAAAGCCTAGCCAAGTTGCTGAGGCCGGCTTTGAACTTGGTATCCTCTTGCCTAGCCTCCAAAGTTGCTGGGATAACTGGTGTGCGCTACCACGCCCAGCCCTGGCCTTGAACTATTGATCCTCCTCCTTCAGCTTCTCAAGGTGCTAAGATTACAGACAAGTGCTATGTGTGTACCTGGCTCTACTCTCTACTTCAACAAGGTAGGCCCAACCTGGCAGCACTAAAGATCAAAGGTGGTCAATTGCACTGACAGAAAACAGAATTAAGCTAGCAGCAGCTCTAATTCAAAATATCGAAGGCCTAGAGAAATTTACTAAACTAGGTACATATAATAAAGGGAAAACAGCTATCAGATAGCTCATGAAGGGCCAGGCATGGTGGCATACATATACTTACAATCCCAGCAACTTGGGAGGCACAGTCAGAAGGATTGCTAGTTCTAGGCCAGCCTCAACATTTTGGTGAGGCCCTAAGCATTGGCTAGACCTTGTCTCACAACACAAAATATAAAGGGATGGAGTTGCAGCTCAGTGATAAAGTACCCTTGGCTGGGTTCAATTCCCAGTACCAAAAAAAAAAAAAAGAAAGAAAAAGAAAAAAGAAAAAAACACGTGAAATGACAAGAAAAGTTCCTTTTATTGCCCATTTATCACCATGGAAATAAAAATAAAAACAAAACAACATGACTGTCAGAGAAATATGAACTACAGAGAACTGTATTCTATGGCGACATACATCTCTTAGAAATTTAAATACTTAATGGTAATTGAACAGTCTTGCTGTCTTTAAGACTACCTCTTGGGGCTGGAGTGGTGGCTCAGTGGTTATAGCACTTGCCTTGCATGTGCGAGGACATGGATTTGAACCCCAGCACCACGTAAACAACTGAGTGTCAGAGCAATGAAAGCCACATGAAAAACTAAACAAAATTGATTCTTTGTCCCTCTCATTAAAAAGAAAGAAAGAAAGAAAAAGCAACAGATTCAGCATCTCTTTTGAAGAATTATGTAAACTTCAGGGCTGAAGCGGTGGCGCAGCAGTTTACAGCACTTGCCTGGTATCCACAAGGACATGGGTTCAAACTCCAGCACCAGATACACAATAAAGTGTCAGCAATGAAAGCCCCATGAAAAACCAAATAAAACATTCTTTCTCTGTCTCTCTCTTTAAAAAAAAAAAAATTGTGCAAACTTCAAAACAACATTTAGTGGGCCAATTTCTTAATCTGTAAAACAGGTCAATTACATGCCAATACTAATTTCTAGTAAGCAAAAACCAAAGACACCACCAATAACAGAGACCTCAAACACCTCAGTGATTCACTTTGCAAAGCACAGGCATGAAGCTGGAGAAGTGGCTCGGCGGTTACAGTGCTTGCCTGGCATGTGCAAGGATGTGAGTTTGAACCCTAGCACCACATACGCTACAAAGTGTAAGAGCAATGAAAGCCACATGAAAAACTAAATATTGATTCTCTCCTTCTCTCTTTCTCCCCTGCAAAAAAGCACAGGCATGGTGGTGCATATCTAAAATCTTATATTTGAGAAGCTGAGGCAAGAAGACCAAGTTTGGGGTCCCCCGGGGCAACTTAGTGAGACCCTGTCTCAAAATAAAATAAAAAGGGGGCTGGAGCGGTGGTTCAGTGGTTACCATGCTTGTCTGGCATGCTCAAGGATGCAGGTTCGAACCCCAGCACCACATACACAATGAAGTGTTGGGAGCAATGAAAGCCAGATGAAAAAATAAAATTGATTCTTTCAAAAATACATAAAATAGGGCTGGAGTGGTGGCTCAGCAGCTTCAGTGCTTGCCTGGCAAGCACAAGGACCCGGGTTCAAACCCCAGCATCATGTACACAACTGAATGTTGGAGCAGCTAAGGCCATGTGAAAAACTAAATAAAGTTGTTTCTTTCTCTGTCTCTCTCTTTAAAAAAAAACAAAACATAAAATAAAAAGGACTAAAGTCACATGTAAAATGCTCCTGGCTTTGATCCCCAGTACAACAACTAAACAATAACAAAAAAAGACACACACAGACACACACACACACACAAAACCACCCATACAAAACCTTTGAAATTAGACATGGTGACACATGCCTGTAATGCCAGCTACTTGTAATGCTAAGACAGAAGAATCACAAGTTCCACGTTAACTTGGGCAATTTAAAAAGACCCCATCTTGGGGCTGGAGCAGTGGAGCAGTGGCTCAGCGGTTAAAAGGTGCTTGGCTTGCATGCGTGAGTATGTGGGTTCAGACCCCAGCACCACGTACACAACAAAGTGTCTGAGCAACGAAAGTTCATGAAAAACTAAATAACAATTGATTCTTTCTGTCTCACTATCCCTCTTTAAAAAACAAAAACAAAAACCCATCTCAAAATATAAAAAGGCCGCGTATGTAGCTCAATGGTAGATTGTTTGCTTGTGTGTATGAGAAAGATACACTGGGGATTGAATACAAGACCTCATGCGTGCTAGGCAAGCGCGCTACCACTGAACTGTATCCCCAGCCCAGGTAGAGGGCTTGCCTAACGTGTGCGAGGCAACCCTGGGTTCAAGTCCCAGCATAGGGGGGAAAAAAGTACATTTGAAGAGCCAAGTATGATAAGTGTGCACCTGTAGTCCCAATTACTAAGAAAATTAAGCCCAGGAGTTCAAAGCCAGCCTGGGCAATGTAGTGAGACCCTGCTGCAAAAAAATAACAAAGCACATTTGAAGGCTTGGGGGCAGAGCTCAGCAGTAGAGAGCATACTTGGTATGCTTGAGTCCCTGCATTTAATTTCTAACACCAAAAACAAAGAAAACAATCAATCAACAACCAAATCCTCCACCTTTAGTGCTTATTCACACCTCTGAGAACATCAGGACGTGAATAAACATTCCCATTTTACAGATAAAGATACAGAGCCAAGGAAGAGAAGGAACTGTCACTGAAGTACCTGTTACATTAAACTATGCTTTGTAATTTGCCAGGTTAAAACTGACATTCTGTTCTATTGAATTTACTAACACTTCAAAGAAACCTAATTTTCTAATTCACTGGGAAGTAAAACTTACCAGATAGAAAGGGGAACGAGGTGGTGGGGGGGGCTGGCGTCGAGGCCGGGGGCCACTGAACGAGGTAGCAGTGGAGGGAGGGCTGGGGGGACCAGAGCGCAATGTCAGTGTGTCAGGATCATCCTTGTGAACTGGCAGGCGGTTTACCATGGTGACAGGCAAGGAAGCAGCTCCAGATGCCGAAACCACAAGGGAAGATGCCTGGGAAGCCGGGGTCTGTGTTGAAGCTGGGGCCAGCGCCAGGGTCTGAGCTGCAGCCGGACCCATGGTAGCCACAGGAACCGGGGCAGGGCTCAAGGTCAATGTTTGCACTGAAGCCGGGGCCAGGAGTGAAGCAGAAGATGATGCTGGAGCCAAAGTCAGCGTGTGAGCTGGGGTTGGGCCCATCGGAGAAGCTGGAGCCAGAGACAGTGTCTGAGTTGGACCCAGTGGTGTTCCTGGTGCCAAAGGCAATGTCTGGGCTGGAGTTGGTAGCAGAGATGACGCTGGAGTCAATGACAATGTCTGAGTTGGGAAGGGCCCCTGAAGGTTCCCTGTTCCTAAAGAGTGTGTCTGAGATGGAGAAGAGCCACCAAGAGTGGATGCTAAAGCTGGGGCTAGAGCCAGTGTCTGCGTAGAAGCCAGGCTTGAGAGAGGTGATGGAACTGGGGCTGGTACCATAGTTTGAGTTGATGATGAAGCCAACACAGAAGTTGGCGCTGGCACCAGTGAGGATGAGGCTAATGGGGTTCCCGGTGTTGGTGACGTAGCCATAACTGGAACTGGAGTCTGCGATGGAGCCAGGACAGGAGCAGGGCCTGGTGATGGAGCCAGGACTGGAAGAGGAGTCAAAGGAGGAGCTGGAGGACCCAGGATTGCTGTCTGTGGAGCCACCATAGGAGCCAGAGAGGTGGCTAAAGCCTGAGATGCAGAAGGTGCTGCAGCGAGAAGGGAAGCCTGAGCAGGAGCTGGATTTGGCGCTGCTGAAAAGGGATTGGCCAGAGCTGAAGCTGGCACCAGAACAGGTGAGCATGCTGGGGCCACACTTGAGTTTAACCCTGGAACATGTGAAGAGGTGGGAGCCAACAACAAAGGGTGACCAGGTGTCTGAGGTGGGGACAGGGCTGGAGCTGTAGCCAAACCCAGAGTCAAGCCTGATGCTGTTGGGGAAGCCCCAGCTGGTGCTAATGAGGGAGGTCCAGGAGACACTGAGACAACAGGTGCCAGTGCTGGAGTCACATTGGTCAACAGAGCTGGGCTTGAAGCCGAAACAGACAATGGGGCTGAGATGGGGATGGTTAGTGGAGCTGAGGCTGGGGTGGGAAGCGTGGTAGGGACAGATATGGGGAGTGAAGATGACAGTGGAACTGAGACTGCAGAGGACACAGGACTAGCAAGGGGAGAGGAGTTGGGAATTGGCATTGGAGAAGAGGCTGGCCCAGGGAGTGAGGATGGCACATGGAGAGAAGAGATGGTCATGGGAGCAGCTCCAGGTGTTGAAGCTGTGGAGACAGAGGATTAATTAGCTCCAGAATTACTTTCCTGAACCTTCCACTACCCTGTCCCATTCTTTCTCTTATCCCACACTTCATATACTTCCCAGAAACCCTTCATTTCCACAACATAACATCAAAAATTCTCAGAACTCATCATTTCCTTCTCCTTCAAGATTCCAATAAATGTATCCTGAAATTAGTTTAGGGTTTGGGCAGCCCCTCTGGGGTCCACTGCAAAGTAATATAGTATGCTGATAATAAAGGGCTCTACTGTGACTAAAAACCTTAGGACTATCCCTTGTATCTCCATTCCTGGCAAAAATTTCTGGCCTCAGAAATCTGGACTCACCATTGACATCAGGCGAAGGACTGTGGACCAGCTTGAGAAGGGGTCTCACCAGAGTGGGGGCAGGTATGGGGGCCCGGGCAGTACCCAGAGTAGATGTGGGTAGCCGTCCAGGGCTTAATGTGGGTCTTGGAGTCAATGCAGCTGGAAGCCCAGAGCTCAGAGGCCTGGGTGCTGGTGCCAGTGGTGGAACAGGAGTCAGTCCATCTCGAGGGGCCTGTCTCACTACAATCTTCACCACGCCTGTATTATTCACCATGGATGGTGGCACTGCAAGAGGAAGCTACATTGAGAGAAAGGTAGAAAGCAAACAAGAAACCCAAAGGATGGAAGAAGTTCAGGGGCAGAAGAGGGTGGCAGACAGATATTGGAGGTGCTGGCAAGGGAAAACAAAAAGGGAAGGCTGAACAGACAGTAGCCCAAGGCATGCCTGGAAGGACCAAGGCTAGCAAGGGCTAAGAACATAGGAAGGCCAGGAGCCTCACCCTGGTTAGCAGCAAGCGGAAGGCTGAGGCCAGTGGGGACAGGGGTGGTGCTGGGGGTCGAAGAAGGCAGCACAGAGACAGGGGTGGGGCCAGGGGTCGGGGCCACGGCCTGGATGAGGGCCACATGGGCAGGCTGGCTGATGAGGTGGTGCTGCCCCCCTGCTGACACCAGGTGCACCACATTCCCTGGGTTAGGGGAAGAGAGAAAGAGAGAGAAGCAGCTATCAGCCGAAGGAGGGCCAAGGCAAGAGCAAGAAAGGGAAAGAACAGAGGGAGTTATGTCTCTAAAAGGACCTTTTCCCTATTTTTATCAAAAGACCCCCTTTCCAACTATTCCCCTTGGCCCCACCCACTAAAAACTACAAAAAGAAACATAAAGGCTGCCATCTAGAAAGAGCCACAAAAACAAGGGAAGAGAAGGAAAAGGCAGGACAGGGGGTGGGTTTTACCTACTTTGCAGCGGGCGGGGCTGCCCCACAGCAAGCTGGCGCACCTGGGCACCAGTCAAAGTCAGCTTGTTGCCCTGGATTTGGAAGGTGAGAGGTTTGCTTCCTCCAGCACTAGCCACTGGACGTTGTGCCAGTGAAGCCAACTGCCCAATGCTAACCACTTCGCCTGCTGCAAACAGAGATGATGTTACTGTTCCCAGGGCTCACACTGTTTGTCACTTCTCAGAACCCCCAGAAGCACGCACGCACGCGCGCGCACACACACACACCTCTCCTCTAAGGCTAGTTCCTCCACAATTTACTCTGTTTCAACAAACCAAGCCCCCACCTACAGCCTTTTTAGTTAGCAATCTCCTCTATATTCTCTAATGGCCCAATATCAGACTGAGCTAATCACAGTCTCTAACTCTACTCTAACACAGTCTCTAACTCTATTCTAACACAGTCTCTAACTCTAACTCTGTCCTTTTACTGTTTTTTGTTTGATTTTTACTTTTTGTTTTACAGTGCTGTGAATTAAACCAAGACCTTATATCTTGAGCATGTTAGTCAAGCACTCTACCAATAAGCTATATCACCAGCCCCACAAATACTTTATTGGTAGGCTTACCACTGTCTACCCACGGGTCACCTATCCCGCTAGACTGTGAACTCCTTAAAGGCTCTTACTCAATTATGATTTACCAGTGTCTGAGAAAACACTTAATATATATCAGTGGCCTAATACTTCACATTCTCATGTCTCTTTTCTTCTCCAGTTCCCTCAAACATAAACCTTCCTTCCATCTGAAGTCCCTTACCACAAAGCCCTGAGAACTTACAAGGCAGACGGGCCTGCATATCAGGAGACAGGATCAGGCGCTGTGGTGCAGGAGTTGGGACTGGCACTGCCGTGGTGGTAGCAATTGCCGTAGTGGTAGAGGTGGTTGTGGCAGCAGCAGGAGAGAAGGTATAGCCTGGTGGCACTGTAAGGGGCTTCAACAGGCTGGAGGAGCCTGGGGGTGGGATTGGGCTCAGTCGAACTGGGGCAGGTGGGGCCGGCTTCAGGGATAGGGTTGGAGTGGGAGGCCGTGAGGTCCCACTCAGGACTCCCAGAGGGGATGGCAACACTGTAGATACAAACCAAATACCTGTCAGATACATCCTGACTAAAGCCTTAGCCTGGTCCCCAAAGTCTTCATATCCCCCCTTCCAGCCTCTGAAATACCACACTCCAACCAGTTCCTCAAACTCATTTTATTACTTCTTCACTAGTCTGAACAATCTTCCTGAAATACCACTCTACTCATCACCCGTGGCTCCCTTTCAACTCACCCTGGGGGAGAGGACCACTGTTTGGCTGGAGGGGAGGCAAAAGAACAGGTCCAGGAGGTCGGGATGCAGGAACAAGCGAGGGTCCAGCAGGAGAGGCTGACATCATCAGTGGTGCTGGCAGCACTGGGGGTGTTGGGCCAGGGGTAGGCTGGGCTGAGAATTCAGGGCCTGGAGGGGGTCGGACTGGGACAGGGCCAAGGGGCGTCCGTGGGTTGTTGACCACCACCACTGTGCGGCCTTCTTGTTTGGGCACTGGCTGCAGCATCCTATGAGGGGGTGGGTAGAGAGAGAAGAGAAAAAGTAATACCAAAAGAAAAGAAAGATGAGGCAGAAAGATTTTAAGAACAAAGGACAAAGAAAAGAGACCCAAAGAACAAGGGGAAAAAAATCCAAGATCATCAGAAAGCACCAAGCAAAGAGAGGGCAAACAAAAAAAAAAAAATCAGTGACAAACACATGAACCACTCCCACAACCCTCTTCTAGCTATTCTCTTTCCCAATCCCTCCACGATACTTTGTACCTTCCCATGTAAACATTCTAGCCTGGCCTCCAACAGTTCTTTTTCACCCCAAACCCCTCCAGCTAGCTGTAGTCATTTTTTTCTAAGAACCCATCCCCTTATTTCTTAGTCCTGGTACCTGTTGACCTTCATCTTGACTGGCTTGGGCCGGGGTGGAGGGTCAGGAGCAGTGGCCACCTCCAGGAGTACCCGGCGGGAGAGGCGGTGCCGGGGCAGAAATGTATCAGCCTCGTATCGAGAAACACGACCCTCCAGGCCAATAAGGTCAAACCGACCCATATCTATCCGCTGCCATAAGAAGGAACACAAAGCATGGTGTCAAAGGAACCAATTTGGCAATGATTTCTTGGATATGACACCAAAACCATATGCAACAAAAAATAAACTGATTAGAATATGTCAAAATTTAAAACTTTTCTGCATTGGTGGATACCATCAACAGAACGAAAAGACAACCCATTGAATGAAACGAGGTATTTGCAAATCATATATCTAAATACAAGTTAATTTCAAAAGTACACAAAGAAAAAAACAGGAACAAAAACAAAAACAAAAACCTGGTTTAAAAAAATCAGGGCTGGAGTGGTGGCTCACCAGTTGGAACCACTTTCCTGGTATGCACAGGGACCCAAGTTCAAGCCCCAGCACCACATACAAAACAACTAAGTGTTGGAGAAACGAAGACCAGATGGAAAAATAAATAAAATTGACACTCTCTTTCTGCCTCTCCAACATAAAACAAAACAAAAACCTAGCAAAGGTCTTAAACAGACATTTCTCCAAAGATATACAAATGGTCAATAAACACAGGAAAAGATGCTGTATACTGATAATCATTAGGGAAATACTAATCAAAACCACAATGAAGGGGCTGGAGTGGTGGCTTGACAGTTGCAGCACTTGCCCTGCATGTACAAGTACACGGGTTCAAACCCCAGCACCCATGTACACAATTAAGTGTAACAAAATTAAGTGTAACAATTAAAAGCAACAAAAGCCATGTGAAAAACTCAATAAAAATTGATTCACTCTCTCTCTCTCTCTCTGTCCTTCTCTCTTTAAAAAAACAAAAAACAAAAACAAAAAAACCCACAATGAAATACCACTTCACATACATAACACAGTCATTATCCAAAAACATCCTTTGGAGCAATGAAAGCCACATGACAATATGAAAAACTAAGACTGATTCTCTCTCTCGCTGTCCCTATTTGTTTCTTTAAAAAAAAAAAAAAAAAAAAAAAAAATCTGGGCTGGAGCGGTGGCTCAGTGGTTTCGGCGCTTGCCTGGCAAGCATGAGGACCCAGGTTCAAACCCCAGCACCACGTACACAACTAAGTGTTGGAGCAACTAAGGCCATGTGAAAAACTCAATAAAGTTGTTTCTCTCTTTCTCTGTCTCTCTCACTGTCCCTCTCTCTAAAAAAAAAAAAAAAATCTTTTGGGAGCTGAAGCAGTGGCTCAGCAATTACAGTGCATGCCTAGCATGTATGAGGACGCCAGTTGGTACCCCAGCACCATGTACACAATGAAGTGCATACAGTAACGAAAGCCACATGAAAATTTTTTAAAAATTGATTTTGTCTCTCATGATCCCTCTCCTTTAAAAAAAAAAAAAAAAAAAACCTTCAGAAAGCATGTAGTGAAATTAGTACCCACTGGTGGGAACGTTAATATGTACAGTTGAAATGAAAAAAAATATACATATAGAATTACCATACAATACAGTACTTCTATTGTTGGTCACATATCCAAAAAAAACTGAAAGCAGGAACTCATGCACCTATGATCACAGCAGCATTGTTTCCAACAGTCAAAAGGTTAGAACAACCAAAGTGTCCACTGATAGATAAATGGATAAACAAAATGTAGTACATCCACACAATGGAATATTATGCAGTCTTAAAACAGGAAGCAAATCCTCACACACACGATACAACACAGATGAACCTTGAAGACATCATGCTAAGTAAAACAAATCACTCCCAAAAGAATTAGTAATTTATGATTCCATTTCTATCAACTACCCAGACAAAATAACTGAGTAGAATGGAGCATGCCAGAGGCAGGGAAGGAGGAAGGGACTATTAAAGAATTTCTGGTTGGGGCTGGAGCGGTGGCTCAGCGGTTTCGGCGCTTGCCTGGCAAGCATGAGGACCCGGGTTCAAACCCCAGCACCACGTACACAACTGAGTGTTGGAGCAACTAAGGCCATGTGAAAAACTAAATAAAGTTGTTTCTCCCTTTCTCTGTCTCTCTCACTGTCCCTCTCTCTTTAAAAAAAAAAAAAAAAAAAAAAGAAGAATTTCTGGAAATAGATGGTGCTGACAGTTGCAACAATGTAAATGTACGTAATGCTAATGAAACTACACCTAAGGAGCTACAGCAGTGGCTCAGTGGTCCAAGCACTTGCCTGGCATGTGCTTGGTTTGAACTCCAGCACCAGATGCATAACAAAGTGTTGCAGAAACAAAAGCCAGATGGAAAAATAAATAAAACTGATTCCTTTTTTTTTTTTAAGAGAGGGACACAGCATGCACGAGTAAGTGGGTTCAAACCCCAGCACCACATACACAACTGTCAGAGCAATGAAATCCACATAAAAAACTAAATAAAAATTGATTCTGTCACTCT